>KK502558.1:464356-475214 GCA_000688735.1 Glossina austeni
CATACATACATACATACATACATATATATATATATATACATATATATATGCGTATATATGAAACAAATATAATAATATTTTGTTGAGCATTCATGGGCAGGTAAACAACAACGTTAAAGGTATCATGTGGTGAAAGTCAAAAAAAGCGAAGGAAAATATGTTTTTTATTTTACGATTCATAAAAACCGACACATAAAACCCATAAAAATGATAAATAATAAAAATAACAACAATAACAAGGAGAAAATATATGAAAAGCAACAATGCAAACGACCAAAATGGCAAAATCTGTGCTGCACCCAAATGTGCACTGACACCGACAACGACACCGACACCGACACCGACACCGAAAGCAATACTAACAGCAATAGCATTAGCAACAGCAACAGCAACAGCAACGGCAACGACAACAGCAACATCAATAGCAATAGCAATAGCAATAGCAAACCATCAAATAGCTAACATTCATAGTTTACTTATGTATCTATGGCTGTGTTTGCAGTTTGACTATATTAACATGCATTCGGTGTGGTTGTGTGTAATAAGCACATACGTACGTATAAACGAATATATGTAAACGTTTTAAATGTATATTGAGTGAGGGCAATGTCAAAAGCGACAATGACAACGCGCGCACGCGCGCGCTCGCTCCCACAAGTGGGTTTCACACTCTTTCAAGAAAATCTCCAAAACCGAAATCAAGGAGATTAATGGAAAATATATTTTCACTCATACACACAACAATACAAACAAACGTCAAACTCGTGCAATTTCGCATAGAAAAAACAAGGAAAAAAAATAGTAAACAGCAACCAAAAATTTTCTTTTAATAAATAAAAATTAAATCCAGTTTTCTGTCGTACGTACATGTACGAGTGTGTATGTGCACAAAGACGAATGCATGCACTGTGAGAAGAAAAGACAAAGAAATGTTTAGCATTTTCCAAAGTTTTGCAATTTTTGCATTTACCAACTTAAGCGGTATACTAATCATGTCCTTTCATTTGTAACACCTAGAACTAGGCGCCTCGCGTTTTTCACACTTGAAGACTATATAGACTCTCTCATCAAGATTTGTCAATTCTGAATTGTCAACATACATCGATCATCGCGATGATACACCATAAGCCAAATAAAAACTAGGGCCGGAACTTGGACAAACCCACGCTGAAAAAAAAAGTAGAATTTTTTAATAATGAGAACCATTTCTGAATAATGAGAACCATTTTCATCTGTCTCGGTACATAAGCAAACAAAAACTTTGGATCCGGGGCTTTGAACACCGACGAAAACCTCTTATAAGGCATAATAGTTCAGGGCACAGTGCAGTAGGACTGCTGACTGAAAATGCTGCCGATTCGACGGTTGCAGTGAATGGATGCCTTACGGGACAACGTTGGTCACCGATGCTGTGGATGCTATGGATGTGAGGGACGACGCTTTCAAGCGAAACATTTTAAATGGGATTTTTTGATGAGAGGCCCTAAGCAGGTTCACCATTGTTAAGGTATTCCTACATAAAACGTTTAAGTAGAAAACTGAAAAAGAGGATTCCATATGTCGAATGGAATGGTTTTAACTGCGAATCCATCTGTGATCAGGGCATTATTTGGAAGCTACCTATTTCTTCAACAGAGTTAGCCCTTAACAAGTTTAATTTTGCCTAAAGAGCAAGACATAGTGAATAGTTTTTTTTGGCCGCTTTCCTGTCACTCCTTGTATTAATCTTTCCGTCCGTTCGTCTGCCCGCGGTCGTCTGTTCGCTTATACTCCTCCCCTATATGTAAATGTTTATTAAGTGAGTCTGCTTATCTCTCTATACACAAAAATTGCGATAAGTCCCCGCAAGCAAATTCAAGGATTGACTCTAAAAATGCTTACGATCCACTTACACATATACTCGTAATAATTTACAAAGATCTCGGCCGTTTTTTGCTACATCTACATATTTATGTATTTAGAGATGCCGGCAACTTCCTCGTTATTAATGATCTCGAAAGGCTCATTGACAAACGTTCTCGTAACAAAGAACTCATTTTAATATGTTTACAGCACTATCTCGAGTTTTTTTTTTTTATCTCCAACGTCTTATTTACCACTAAAAATTATGATAATTTTTTTTTAACATTTTACACTTTCGGCAAAACATGCTTTGAATAGTAAGTCGTTTTGAAAATAATCATCCTTTCCTTGCTTCACTTTGGCTTGCTTGTAGCATCGCACACATTTTCAGATCCATTATAAACTCTGACTTTCTCACAATTGTTAAAATGAACAGAAATTTTTGTGAAACTGAAGTTCATGGCTCATGATCAAAAGCCGGCGCAATTGTGGTGAAAGTATTTTTAGCACTAGTGCTCGTACACATAATAGAGATATTTTATCTATTAACCGTTGCATTGTGTTGTGCACTACACATGGCGCCGAAAATTTTTTATTTATTTATTTTTTTTGTTTTGTTCATAGTTTATGATCGCCTTTTATTTGTGAAAATAATTATAAGAAAAAATGATTTAAAATATTTTCTTTTCTCCTAACTCTCAAGGATATGTTCCCACATACACCTACATGCTCGAGTAATGTTTGTGTGTGGGCTAATTTCATCGATTATGAATGAATTTTTAATGAAATTTTATCCCTTTTAATGAAATCAATTCCTCGTCGTAAGTACGTTATGTTGATCACGTATTTTTGCTGCTGGGCAGTTGACATACACGTCATCCTAACCAGCAGTAAGATGGGCTTTGTCTAGACAGTTTTGTTCAAGATGAAGGAGCCCACTTGATATTTAAATGTCAAAATGTCTTAATTATAAAAATTAAAAATATAATTATTTTCCTTATTAGTCGGTACAGATAAGTAATTCTTTTTAATTTTTTTTTTTTTTTTTTGTTCTCTTTTAACTTGCATTTCATTATTTAATGTTGGTTAATAGCTAAATAATAAATCCAATCGATGCTCAAATCGAGTAAGTGATTTATAACGAACTACATCATCAAGACTTCTTCCAGGTTACGGAGAGAAACTGCACTGCCAGCTAATCGAGTTGGCCGTTAAACCAATCGCTCGGTGAGCCTAAGAAAAATTTATTGCGCTACTCTTAAAAAAAATTAGTTTTACCATTCGCTGGGCCTAACAAAAATTAATTTTGGCGCTCGGTAGTTTTGGAAAATTGGTTTCCCTAGCCTTTGTACTGCCAAATAGTAAAATATTTTCAAAATTTTGTTTCTTTAGTTCGAAATGAAACATCAAAGATTTTTCCCGAAACGGAAAACTAATTTTATTTTATTTTTTTATTAAAATATGTTTGTAGTCACCAGCTAAGTCACCAGAAGCTCGCTTCATCTAGTCACCAGCTTGTTGTTGTTGCTTGCTAGACTTAATCATTAACTTATCGAACTGATTGCTATATTTAATCACCAGTTAATTTAAATGCTCACTATGTCTGATTAGTAGCGGATCAGACTCCTCGCTAGTTAGTGCTGATCACAGTCTAATAAATCGTTAGATTTTGTTGCATATTTTATCGTAGCTAAGCTAACTGCCCCAAAATAAAAACGTTAACATTGAAAAAAAAAAAAAAAAACCAAGAAACAGCTTCAGAATGTTAATATCAAGTGTAGTCGAACTCCCCCTCCGGTGACTTTTTGAAAACATGAAAAGATCTTACGATTTTTTCCAAATTTCTTCTTGGCACTACGGACTACGTATACGGGATCAAAAATTTGCATAATAGGATTGCGTCTAAAATACCCACGCAGAGTTTCTCTGAGTCTTTGCTGCATTGTAGGCGGGTTTTTCGACAGATCTGTGTTAAAGGTATATTTTTGAGAAGATGTTCATATGCTTTCCTTCCTTAATTCAATCTCTTCAGATCACTTGATCTGCGCTGTTACCTTCCAAGCAAGCTAAGCACTTAACGTACATACTCCGAATTCTTGCTAAAAACAGCTCTCAAAAGCTTTGCCCACATAACATGACTTCGATGTCTCTCTCTTCGGTCTCTTATTAGCTGCCTAATGACGATTTAGCGACTGTACAGCCGACTATGATTTAAACTGGGATTCATTTCTCTTTTCAACGTTTTAAAGCAAACCTTATTAAATTCTAGGTTCAATTGTCTCCAAAACTGTCTATGCTCCATCCAACACATCCGGTGCTTATTCGAAAAGATTTCCACTCGATCGCGATAATTTGTTTATTATATATGAGTGATTGTCGGTGGCTAAAGCTTGGCTCTTGCTTACTTTCCGATTGTACAACTTGCCGTTACATATAATCGACCTTCGATTGGTAGCATTATCCACTTTCAACCAGATTTTTTATTTCTTCAATAGAAGCCGGCTGAGATTGAAAGTCTTTCGGCTTGCCTTAAAAGCCTTTATTGGCATTTGTATCGGTGCCCGATTTGCGTTAAGAAATGTTCGCAGCTCTACTCAATTTCTCAATTGGTGACTTACCATCTGTCTCACAAGCCTGCACAAACCTATTAACTCTAAAAAAAAAAAAAAAAAAATTTTGAAAATCATACAAAAAAATTAACCTTTTTAATATCCTTGACATTAATACATTGTATTCCTGATGAATAAGTTGACGAGAACATATGTTGCAGCCTCCCAAAAAACGAAACTGTCACAAATTGCTTATAATTAACACATGATTTAATTCATGTAGTATTTCACTGCAGCATCTTAAGCGCTGGGAAACTAAAAAACTCACAAACTACGTGGGGCCAAAGCAAAAAACAAAAGCAAAGAAAAAAAGCTTATGATGAAATATCAAATAACGCATATGAACAAATTAAAAATAAAAAAAAAAAAAAAAAAAAAAAAAAAAATAAAAAAATAAAAAAACAAACAAACAAAGCACATACAAGCATAGAGAAGAACATAAAAGCAGGTGTTTAACAAATTTGAACAGAAATATATTCAACTTGCATACAGTAACGTTCACACGCTTCTAAATATCTTAAAAAGAAGAAGATGAGAAAAAAAAAGGATTTAAGCCAAAGGACATAAAAAAAAATTTGTAGAGAAAATTATTAAAAATTTTGATAAAAATTGTGATGATAATCGATGTGAAATGTGGATGGTAGCGTGGCCGAGCGGTCTAAGGCGCTGGTTTTAGGCACCAGTCTCTTTCGGAGGCGTGGGTTCGAATCCCACCGCTGCCAATTCGTAAATAGGTTTTTGTGCGGAAGCCCATAAAAGAATCCCCCAAAATTTCTCTAGTATTCTTCTTCTGCCCTTTACGTTACCCTAACCTCCTCCTCTTCCAACCCCTAATTTGTTTGTTGTTATTATTTATATTTGTATGATTTCTGGAAGATTTCAATTTTGAATTAATCAATTGTTGCATTATGTATAAGCAATTTTTAGCTTAAATTTCTGCCAACTGATGACTATCTTGTCTCTCTATATATTATTATTCGTAGTCAAAGCCAGTAGTGTAGTTGTAGTGTAATCGTTGTTAGTATGTAGCATTGGTTAAGTTGCATTAGATCTCGTTGCAGCAGCAGCAGCAGTTGGCTATTACAGCAATACCACCACCATGTATATATATGCTTGCTCTGTGCATTATATACATATATATATATATATATATATATATATATATGTGTGTACACATTCATATAGAAAAACAGAGCTGGTTACAAAACCCCAAGAAAAAAACTTCCGCATTCATTTAAGATCATTTCTGTCGTTTGCTGGTTTGGTTGCTTTTGTTGTTGCTCTTGCTTGCTGTTACAACATTTGCTGTATGTACATATCCCCAACAGTAGTACATATAGTACGTAGAGCAGTGCTCTTGACTATGTCTCTGTATTATGAGCAGACAAGCAACCACCGTACATACAACATACAACAACATCTTTTTCTTCATCTGTTCGTTTTGTTTTTAATTTTTCTACATACATATATATATATATTTTTTTATTTATTTTTTTTTATATTTATTTTTTTTGCCCATTCGGTACCATGCGCTACAACTATTATTATTGATGTAGTTGTAGCTGGTGCCTAGTGCCTGGTGTGCTTAATGCCTTGTGTGCCTGCCTAGTGCTTGTGCCTCTGATAGTTTTCGTTTGTTGTTGACGTTAATATTGTTAGATTTACTTCACAGTCACATCCATCTCCTCATCCATACATTGAACAGCCAGGCCAAAGAATGTGTTGCACCTCGGTTGTGTTACTCCATAAAAAAGGAAAATATGCATACGTACATATATTTATGCCTACGTAAGTTTGCTTGCTCGTTTGTTTGTTTGTTTATATCTCTTTTTTTCTTTTTTTTTTTTTTTTTTTCTACATATCTTATTTTTGCTTTTTGAACGACACTAACAAGAGCAACAACAACAACAACAGCAACAGCAATAGCAACAGCAGCAGCAGCGGCAGTTTAGTGGTTAGTTGTCATCGTTTGACAAAATGTTTACAAGCTACCCATCATTTGTTTCTTTCGAAATTAATTTGATTCTTACTCGCGATGCGTATAAAATTAATTATAACATCAGTATGAATCGATCGATGGCACTCAATAAAGATGAGCAGAGCACGTGTAAGAGTTTTTACCGCATACATATATATATATATATATATACATACTCAGCATGAAATATTCCGAAAGTAATTATAATTCTTTTAAATGCCTGCAGTTGTTTTCCCCTTCATGATGATCAACTCAACTCATTAACGTAAACTTTTATTTAATTGATCAAATTGTACGCAATGATAGCTTAACAAAATTTCCCTTAAGGCAACTTGGGCTTAGTCTTGTCTTTTAAAATACTTACATTACTCCCAGAGCAAGCATTTTAATCTTTATAAGATGCATATAAGTAATAATAGATATACATATATATATATATATATATATATATATAAGGCATATAGATAAATACGTACGTATTGTTACAGCTTTTGCTCCCAAAGATCTTAGGAGATCCACTAGATACTAGAATTTTAATCTTCAACAGAATGTCTAATTAATATGATTATGAAAGTCAAGCCCTTGCTTTGTAGTAGTGGCAATGTCGCTTGAATGGTCGATACATTAGTAACACTTCTTGTTCAATTACGCACATAACTTATAGGGACCTTGCACATGCCGTCAGACTTCAACAGACTTAAGATAAGTTTACAAATGATTAATATACGGATGAAGGAAAAAAAAAAAATTAAATTTAGCATTAGTTCTCATGCCTATCAGGAGCCTTTGTCGTGGATTACAGCCATCATAGTGCTATAATGCCCTATTGCCGTCTAAACCGAATAGACTTAGGTGCTGCAGTAACAAGTAGAGCTTAAAATGTAATGATTTCTCATTAATTGCCATCGATCGTCATACTCGATCTTCATATTTAATAAGTCGTCTCTTCTTATGCCATTGTATTGAGAACATATCTCAGAGATATTTAATTCCTTTTTCCTAGAACTGAATCTGTTGGCAAAATTTTGCGCACTTTGAACCGAATGTCATTTACAACAAAAATAAAATATTGAATGGTTTCAAAAATCGATTGTTAACGATTGTAACCATGGGGCCCTAATACCGATACTTTAGGAGCGCTGAACAACTACGAAAAAAATTAGATGCGAAAAACCTTTTGAACACCCTCCTACTGTGTTCACAAACTAAATTGCCCGTCTTTGAAACAACCTACCAGCAGTGGTCTGTCTTGCGGTCCCTAATGGCCCCACTTTCAAATCGAACGTTCACCAAAACTACTCGCTGTCTTCAACCCCAGTCATCCTATAATCCTTCCCAATCAAGACTATGCCCGCACGTATAAAGAACATCACATGGATGGTTGGTCATCGCAAAAAAAAAAAAACTCAAGATTGTCCATCTCCCCGCGAAGTTTAGTACTTATTGATACAGAGGTTTTCTTCACGAAAGCAAGTCTTAATAATAATTTTGCTTAGAAGCATAGCGAGAATGCTTTTAATTTTTTTTTTTTTGTAAAGTTTGCTTAATTGCTTTATGTTCACTTAACAATTAATACAAAGTTCAACTCTTTACCATACAATCGTTTATTTTCTTTACCATTTCCATCATCAATCATACCCTAAACAATTCAGAATTCTGCTCAGGCCGATAACCTAACATTAACCTGATTTATATTAACAATTACCGCACAATACTTACAAGCGAACGTAAACTAGTTTCAGATAGTAAAATAACGATAATAATGATAGCAACAACAACAACAAAAACAATAAAATATCTGGAAATAATGTAAAACAAACATATTTGAAAACAAAAAATAAAAAATAAAAAATAAAAAACAATAATAATACAAAGACCGGGTATGCAAGTCATCTGTAACGGTGTTGCTTAGTAGGAAACCTAATAAAGCAATTGCTTTATTAATAACAACAGCAACAACAAGAACACGAACGATAACAACTGGCTTTTGTTAAATGGAAAGCTTTGAAATAACGGTATAAATGTTTTTATAATACTTCCCACAAAAAGATGCAACTACTGACCGCGATGCTGAGCTTTCAAATCTTTAAAAACAAAACATAAATTTTGCAGAAAAACAAGTCAGACAAACATACGCATCTTAAGACGAATCTTGAACACCGAACACTACACCGAAAATACATAAAAATCGTTTAGCGTTTTTAATAACTGTTTGCCCGGTAGGCTCGATACAATTTATGTAAAATTTATCAATAATCGTTAAAGTCTTTCTGAGCTATTGATATATGCCTTCAGTTCCGAGATTTCCGATTCGTTCTTGAGAATGCTTAAGTATTTTAGCTGCTGCAGATGACTCGAAGAAATATTTTAAAGCGATCTTAATTTGAAGTTAATAAAATTTTTAGTTTTCTATATCACAATTTACTCCTTTGGTAACTCTAACGACGAAGACAATTACTTCAGAGTATGAACTGATCAATGGACTGAGTTAGTCAAGGGTAAGAGTAACGTAGCAATGCCGTATTACCATTAAAAAACCACACTTTTACTTACGTTCTGAAAACTTCGAAAATCTGGACGGACCCTCATCATCATCCGAGGATTGTTCTCATGTTATCCGATTGTATTCGTAGCTAATTTTGATTATTTTTAAGCCGGTAGATATTTTTCAAAACAATATTTTGAAAATTTCGTTTTCTTTGCTTTTCGCATCATTATGTGTAACGATCGTGCGCGTTCTGAAGTTTGATCAAGAACTCATTTTATAGATTTTAAGAACTACGTAATAGGAATAAATGAAAATTCATCCTTAACGTATTTAAATTTTCACATAAGCTGCGTGTCGCTTGCCTTGCAGTGTCGAGAAGGATTCCTATACATAAATGCCTTATAAATGCCAAATCGATTAACCCCTTAGAACCAATAATAGAGAAAAGTGACAAAATTGTTTGTTCAAACTTCTTCTCATCGTGTGTTTAATAACGACTGAAAAGAATTTTCACAAAAGCTAAATGGAGAGACGCACCGACAAGTAGATCTAAATTTAAGCACATATTCAGACGTTGTGTGGCCGGTCAGTAAGAGAAAACAATGTACTTTCTTGTCGTAGTTTTCGTGACTTTGTTTCATTTTTGATTTTTTTGATTTTCCGATCGAGTAGTCACAATAAAGCACTCGAATGTTAATCTTGCCATAAGGGCTGTTGAGTCGATCAAAAAAACTGCGTTACGATTTGTGGCATCTCTTTGATGTAGTTTAGACTGCGACAATTAGTCTTCGACCCTAATGGTAAAATATGCAAGTTTTGGTAAGCATATCGGCGCGTTGCAGAGCAACGAAGTTATCATTCCTATGTCCCTTAATAGGATGTTAGGCAGGTATCGCCCCCGTCAGAGGGAAAGACATGCCATACAAATGATCCTATTCTGAAACCAGAGGGGCGCCTCCCTTGCTCCCTGTGAGACGTGAGTAATGCTTTCTCACTCCGTATGCCCTCGGACACCTCGTAGGATCGAGCCTCCCCGACAGAGACCTACGTAAATCGCTTAATAGATTGAAGGCTGTTGAACATGTTCAGTAGTCCTTCGCAAGCACATAAAATCTCAATACACTTAGAATGTACTGCGAGGAAATGAATTTCTTTAGTTCCATATGTTAGTTCCAATCTAATATTTGAGTGCGAGTGTTTCATATAAAACATTACGATTTTCCCTTCATCCGGCATCCTTAGATCTTCCTAGTCCTTTACAGTAGTCCGTTAGATTCCTAAATATTAGGAATCTTACTACACCGGACCAATTGTCCGCCTTTGGCTATATTTGATTTCTTCTATCGAGAGTATCGATCTTGCTGTAGAGAACGCCTCGGAAAGCATACGAAACGAGTATTCGTCTTTTCCGAGAAAGTGAAGAAGAGGAAAAGCGTGGCGTCTAACGAAAGACGAAGATTTCCAACTACGGGAAATCCCAGAGGTACAGGTAACTCCTTGTTGACTTTCTTAAGAGGTCGTATTACTCTTCGTTAAGCATTCTTCAAGAACGATAGATGAGACATGTGGTTGCACTTTAAACAAATTTCATAGTTTTGTAGAACTCTTTCCAGGCAAAGAACGAACTGCGTACTTTTCGCAGTCTATCCTTACAAAAACTTAAACGAAAGTTGCTTGAATGTGGATTCGCTTGCGATAACTAAAAATTGATAAAAAAAAACAACTTACGTAACTTTATGGAAAATCCTTCGTCATCGCCAAACTGTAACAAACGGTGTTTGCAAAGCCTTAACAGTAGTTAGATTGCTTCTCTCGTTTGACGTTTGCCAACCGTCACGACAAACTCAATATATAATTTTCTTGATCGTTGTACACAAAAAAAAAAAAAAAAAAAAAAAAAAAAAAAAAAAAAAAAAAAAAAAAAAAAAAAAAAAAAAACCG
>KK502558.1:475314-490979 GCA_000688735.1 Glossina austeni
AAAAAAAAAAAAAAAAAAAAAAAAAAAAAAAAAAAAAAAAAAAAAAAAAAAAGAAAAAAGCCTGATGGCCTACAGAGAGAGAACAGGAAAACAATTCGCAACCGAGAAAAATAAAGAACATATAAACATATATTACATTATTACTCAAGTAAATGTATGTTTTGGATTTGTGTATATGCGGCTTGTGAAACTAGGGAATTATGTGTGTACGTAACGATGAGAGTCAAGTCATCAGAAACTGGCCAAGACAACAAGCAACTGTAAATGTTTGTAAAGCAGAGACCAAGGAAGAAAGCAAATATAAGTCTACGAAAGTATTGAAAATTCAATAAACGAATATTTAATACCCTACAGCTTTTAGATTCCGCTTAATCGTCTTCCTCTCTACTATAATAACAGTTGCAAACGCATTAAGATATTTTATATAATCTAACTATGGGTGAAGGGTATAACAACAAGGCTTTAAAATATATACATACTTATAAAAAGCTGTTAGTTTAGTAAACTAACGCAACACACATATACACATACATACACACACACACACACACTCACACACACACTCACGCACACACACACTTTCATACACATAAACATCGCGATGTACATACATATAACGAAGAAGAACAATCAACGGGATATTATGTAATCACAGCAGGAATAAAGACCGAGACACACTCTTGACCGAGTTTTTAAACTTAAACCTAACGGTTTATTTCACAACAACAACAACAACAATAACGACAGTAAGAACAACATTAACAACAGCAACATTTGTGTGACGTCCACAATCCAATACACGTCGCTTTAGCGTAAACAATATCTACAAGTTTTTTACTGAACGCCTGTCTCCCTTCCCTGCCTAACAGTCGACAGCTGCCTGTTGCCTTTCTTTTACCTATTTCGCTGGTGTTTATGCATGTTTATTGTATTCACTCACATACAAGCACATAATTTTAATGGGTCGCAATACTATCTGGTTATAAAAGAATTTATCTATGTATGCTTGTATCTTTGCATATGTATGAGTGCGTGTATATGTTTTATTTTTTTTTATAGGGAGAATTGTTCAGAACTGTAAAATGTTAATAGTATTGGCATTTTGGCACAGAGGCTTTTATTTTGCATTTGTCAATTCATGTACGTATGTGCAACTTATGCAAATCAGTTACATGGCAAACATAGATGTCTTATTCCTAAGGGGCAAACCTACCTACCTACCTACCTACCTACACCTACCTATACACATATCTATGCTTAGTTAAATCTATATATGACAAAGAGGACATTTCAAGATTACAGCTTTAGAGTGTTTTTATGAACTGATGTATTTTATGTATATCAGAGTAGATGTAATTCACGCTCGAAATTTCTAAAGTGGGAAAAACAACAACAACATTTGAAAATATTTAAGTCAATAATGGGTACGTGGCACATTAGCAGAACAGTTCGCAGACGTAAGTATACAAAACTAAATCTTCACAAATATTCCAGAGCTTGGAACAGTTAATGTACTTGTTTTTAGGTTATACCGCAATATTCGTTTTAGTTTGCTTTGGTATACGAACTTATCGCTATCTGTCATTCAATCACAGCACAGTAAGCGTTTCGCATTCATATGCATATATATTTATATATATATATGTATATATATTTTCATATGACCAATCACTCAGGGGATGTCACTTATACGTGCAAAACGGTGAAAGTCGAAAACAAGTTAGGAGAGAGAAAGCGATAGGGGATAGTTGTAGCCTAGTTAGAGCATACCCAACCGATAAGTATTACGCCTTTACCGACCGACATGCAAGCTAAAGAAGCTTGGAGACTAAGCCCATTTTTCTATTAAAATGCACTTTAATTACTTGAGCACCAAACTTGGAAGACGTCGAAATGACACGCAACACAATGAAAATGAAAATATAAAATGAGTGAAAAAATAACTCACGAGTACGCTTTAAACATTTTACGAAATAGTTAATTAGACTTCATAACTCCTACGTTTCATATTTCCCTTGGGGAGCCCTATAAAGCTCTCGTATCTCTGCTGAAGGTTCCTGAATTCTTCCCTTAAAAATAAAAATAAGACCATTTTTTTTCTACGGATTAAAGTACAAATATTATAACATAGCAAAGGTACAATTTGCTACAATCGGTAATATAACGACCACTTACAAGCTTAGAGTAAAAAATATTAAGTCAGAAAATCCTTCTGGAATTAAATTTTAAAAGCACAAGACAGTGTAGACAGGAATAGACAGTAAAATAATAACAGCACAGCATGAACTTGTTTCATGTTCTCATTATTACTTACTACAAACCCAAATTCGGCGCACACACACAACCATTCCATAATTACATCAGCGTAAAACGCATGCGCTCGAATTCGACATTCCTTCACTTCAGCATAGATAGAGCCATACGCGAGCTCTACATTGATATGTCGAGGCAAGCAAATAGTTTCTTTTCCTTTATATAATTTATGCTTATTTTAATGAAGTGTTCATTACAATTCTCTTCATTCCAAGACTATTTTGTCTTAAAAATTTAATGTTTGACTGGTAATTCAATGTAAACTCCATTCTAAAAGCACAGATTTCGCATAGCAAAATTTAGCAAAATTAGTTTTCTTAGTCTCACTCTCTTTAGATTTTGATGCCATAGAAAGGTTTATTTTTCATGAGAATCCTTTTATGGGATGGAACCCAAACAGAACACCATCTAATCTTGTGTAGAGCGACGCGTATTAGCCTCAATAGCCTTTTGTCGACGATCTACTACACATATTGTACCACTAGTAGCGTCCGAACCATTTCCTATATTTCCTGTGTTTTGCCTCCTTCGGCATCTAATGTTTTCAATCCACGGTGAGGGACGTTTCTAAATAGCTTTCTTTCGTGTCCGTGTCGGTATTGCATCCCATGTCTTGAATTAGTTTACAATTTTCCTTACCTCATATATTTCCATACTTTATAATTTTTATACGTCCGAGTCGTGATGAACATAATTTTCCTATTGCTTTTATTGAAACTTCGGCTTCTGGAGCTAAAAATAAAACCCCTCCAAACCTCTCCAAACTGCAACCATTAATAATCGTTTGAGAACTGTTAGCATCCAATTTATCAGAAATTGCCTAATCGCTTTACATCCGTCCATCCTACTTGATAGTTGCGTATAAATTCGTCTTAGAAATCGCACAAGATCTCAAGTTCAAATAAACTCGTGTGTAACTACTTTATGTGCATTCAAGTCAAGACTAGGATTTTTGCTTTCACTTTGAGAATAATCGCAATTAGTTTTTCTGAAACATTTGTGTACATGATATTCGAATGTGATGTCGCGGATACTTTATTCAAAATAAATTTGAATACAATGAACATAAAAACATAAGGAATTCATTTCGTAATTTTATAAAATAAAGTAAGAAAAATGAATTATACAAAAAATCGTCCCAGAGTTTAGTTGTCTACTTTATACATATTTAATGCACTTTAGTTTAAATGAGCTTTAGTCAAAGCTATTATGGGAGCGGCAGTGGGGAGTGCAGGTAGTTCGCCGGCACTAGCAGCGATATCTAGATGCGTATATTTTAATGGTTTAGGCGAATCCAAGCCATGTTTATTCAGACCCGTGGCTTGGATAAGAAAAGCAGCGGGCACCTGATGCCCACGCGGTGTACGTGACGAACCAACATTATTGCATTGAACCACATCTTCGCCAATCACTTTACCGGCGTTGAAATCAAAATCATCTTGTCGCAGCATAGATACTTCGAAAGGATCACCAAACAATTGCCCGATTTCCTGAAGTTTACGTGCATGGCCAGTGCAATGAGCTACACTATTATCAATCACAATTGAGTAACCGGAACCAGCAGCCAAAGCAGCATGACCGGTTAGAGTGGCAATCGTAAATAAGTGAGGATCAGGCAAATTTTCGGACACAGCCAATTCTTTCATACGACATAGAGCATCGGCCATACACATACGGCCCTCGGCGTCAGTATTCCCGACGCGTACACGTACGCCAGCACGTGAGGTAATAATTTCATCGGACACGTAACAATCTTCGCCGACTGAATTACGTACCAAGCATAAAGCAGCAATTACATGGATATCTGCAGGCTTTTTCTCGTTAACAATCTAAACGATTCAAAAAAGAACTTAGTTTCATTTTCTCTGGGTCTATATAAAAACTTACTTGCAAAAATCCAGCTACTGCGGCTGCTCCGCATTTATCTCTGCACATACCAGCCATAATCCCTCCAGCCTTAATATCAGCGCCGCCAGTATCATAAGTCACACCTTTTCCAACTAACATTAGGGTCTTTTTAGCTGGTTGCGGTGGTTTATATTCCAAAAAAATGATACGCCCGCGATGACGTTCAATTTGATTGGCAGCCCGATTGACGGCAGCGAACAAGGGATATTCCTTGGTAATCGTATCCAAGTTACTAATTACGTTGACTTTCAAATTCTTAAAAATTTTTGTAACGTATTCCTCGATCCGTGGAGGTGCCATCCGTTCGGGGTCGCCAACACCTAAATTAGTCAAAAATCCTTACATGAAGAACCTTTGCTTTCTCGAGTATTATAAGGAAAAAGTTGTACATATCTATAATCAATATTGTACATATCTATAATTCAATTATTTTACTATTTTACTAGTATGTGTTATTCTTCTATCCTTTTATTTCGTTGTTTTATCAGCAACTCGAAGTTAACCTTTGTTAACCAATCTTAATGATTGTTAACCATTGTAAATAGATTTAGTCGAAAATTTTATAGCATATTTCAGGGCTTACTACGAAAATTATTCAAAAAAAAAGAAACAGAAAATGAAAAAAAACATACCAATATCACGCGCAACAAAACGTCCAGATTCTAGTAATAAGGCTTCTTTCAAAATTTCCTCAGCTTTAGGACTAGATATCATTACAGACAGATTGGAAATGCGTTGACTTTTGTCAGGCACGTCTTCACGATATTGAATAGGCTGAAATGCAATAAACAAAACTGGGAAATGGGATCAATCGCTAAGAGTAAAAATATACCACATAAAGCTCAGAAAGAGCACCCAGAACGGTACATAACGACGCGTAGGCGAATTTATCACTTTCCGGCACTAGCAACAAAGGAGCCTTGAAACCGCCCTTAATGGCGCGTTCTAGCGATTTAGCCGCTGCGTTTTGATAACAGCGCACATCATGGTAATCGGTTAATTCGGGTAGAGGTGAATAAACCACCGGCATATTTAATTTGGACGACTTGAAGCATGATACCACCGTATCGAATGCTTTATCGTATGAACGAAAATCATTGAATTGCTCGACCAATTCTTTGGGAATTTGGCGATCAATTACGCATAAAACGTCACAGCCGGATTTTTGTATCACTTGAGACAATTTTACACTGCACGGTATTAACCTGAAAAGAAATGAAAAAACTGACTGATGAAATTTTCCAGAAAAAATGTTTAAATATTCTTTGGAAAGGGAAATGGTGCCTATACCTATGATGATCCATAGATCGCAAATAGTCAAAATATTTTATTAGACCCTCGGGCAAATCTTTTTGAAAGCTGCTATGGCTAATCGGCTAAAAGTTTTTTTTTTTTATTCCTTTATGTTGAAAGGCACGAAATCTCCATTAAATTGCGATAATGTCCACTATATATATATATATATATATTTTTTTTTTTTGGTCAAATTGTTACGCCATGACTTTGATCCGTTTTATGGTAACAGATACTCTCTTGTATGAAAAAATGATTGATTATCGCGTCATAGATAATTGAAAAACCATATGTAACTTGGATTATATGCCTATTTTATACCTATACATGCATGTATATATGTAACTTGGATTAAGTACCTATTTTGTACTTATATTATATTTATTATATATAAGAAAAGCGATCCGCACACCAAGTCTAGACATATATTCGCACTGTTCCCGTATTAGTTGTATTAGAGCTTTTGGGCGAACTTTGCTGAATTTTCAAATCTAAGACTGTGTGTACCCACACTGTAGATACGTTCCCTACGAAATCGTGCCAAAAATTTTGTAAAAATATACATCGGATAGGTATCTGTAAAAATCAAATTTCATGAAATCTTTCTTCAGCAGATAGACCGATGGGCATAAGCAAATTTGCAGATGTAGCTCGAATCGTTGCAAAAGTTTAACAAAAAAGTCAGGGCGTGAATTGCAATTAAAACTAAAGAAATGAAGAGAGGGAATAGCGACAAAATTGTCGTCAAAAGTCTACGACTTATAAAGGGGAAACGGTCAGAGTGAAAAAAATTCTTAAGCTCGCGCGTACTAACTGGCAGATTAACAATAAGATTTAGTTAATGTGATTATTTCAAAGACGCCGTAGACAATTTCGACTTTCTTAACTCTTTATACCCACTTTCAAAGACAGTTAGTCATCTCTATTTACACTAGTACAAGCGGATGAAATAGAAACAAGAAGCTCAACGCATTTTTATTTGTTTTTGTTACGCTGTTAATTTAAATTAAATAATAATAAAAAAAAGAAAGAGGAAAAAAATGAAATCATAAACACTTTTCCGTATACAATGCCAAGGTCGAATGCTATTGTTCGTGTAAACGAAAATGTTTACATGTCAATTGAAGCCGGCGGCAGTTAGTTTACAATTCTTAATATACGGAGGTAAGCAAATGAATTGAGCTAACGAAGCGCAATTCCTATACGTTATTTAATAGAAAGCTTAACAATAAATTGCAAAAGACGAACGCACTTTCAAGGAAATATTCAAAAAGTTATAATTGCGAGAGTAATAGAGAAACATTTTGAATGTCACGAAACACATCTAAAGAAAGAATTTGTTAAAGGTTTTTATTGTCAGCTGACTGAAAAAATAGAATTTGTTTACTCTTTTCATTACAGTTATATATGAAGATTTTTCATTAATGATTAAAAAAAAACAAGTTGATAAGATTTTAAAAAGGAATTTATAAATGATTTATAATTAATTATAAACGATAACAGATATCAAATTAAATATGTCAAGTACTGAGCGTTGGCTTGCCTACATACGCAAAAACGCTCACTACAAGCATTGTAAGGAGTAATAAACAAATACTTTGTTGATATTGCATTGCATTGAGCCGGGCGAGATAGTCGTGGATAATCATTAATCCAGAAATTCCTCAGAAACTTAATAAATTGAACGATGTATGTATGTTTTCAATTCACTTAAGAAGCACATATTGAAGTACATTTCGTGATATGTATGATCACAAATTGCTCTTGATAATGGGTGGTCAACGTTATCTACATATAAGTAATGAGGCGGACACAAAAAAAGGCTCCTTTGTTTCTTTAAAGAACAATAACACAATTTTCAGGGAAAATATTCAATAACTGAAATGAATCGCACTGATATGCAGATTAAGACTGTCCATATATATGTGTATGTCGCAACATCTCCACACTAAGTTGCTGGCAACTAAAAAAGCAATGATGAAATTTCTATACATATGTCGTCTTCCTTATACACAAGCCCATGTTTACGTGCATGCGATTGTGATTGCTTTTAAAGAAGCTTAGAAATGCGAAGAGGGTGAGAGATATAAAGTTAAAGATTTGCTGCTGAAAACTTGACTTTCTTCTATGCCTTCGATGAAGTCAAGTGAACTTTTTGTTAGAGCACTTTTTCAGCAAATTCTACGCAAAGGTTTCAAAAAAAAAGTATATTTTTATGACAAAATTATCCATTAAAAAGTACAAACATACTCACTTATCAACTCCCATGACGACAATGATTAAGAAAAAAAAAACAAAATATATACGCTTCGATTTGTACACAAGTACTAAAAAAAGAAAAGGAAATAGCAAAAGGAATCACTCCAAGTCTTAACAAAAAAAAAAAGGGAAACCCGACTAATAACGAGAACTTCTTGGGAGTAGCACTTGTACAAAGTTGAACGTTCTGCAGCCAACTAACCAAGAAACAAAGGAAAACGGACTATAAGTACTTGCATTAAGGTGACCGCAGGTACTCGTTTTAAAGATGGCAAACTTTGCCAAGTTCGATACTTCGAAATTTCGAATGGGTTGAAAGCACGAAAGAAATGATATTAACATTTTTTTAATTTCAAATTTATACTCAAAGAACACCTATTTTCCTCACACACACACACTTCTCTGCAAAATTTGCTGGTCACCTTAACATAAATGTTTTATATTTTATATAAATTGATATAAAATTTATTGCAATCTCTTATCACACACGCATTTCCAAATACCAATGCGGCTGCAGGTTATCTTTCTTTTAATTATTTAACTTCTTTCTACCGATTTGCAAAGAAATTTATTTATTTATTTAATATTTACTTCTTGTCTGCCGACTACTTGCAAAATTACGCCGGCTTTAAATAAACATTTTTTATCAGCTGACCGCTTGCTAGCAGCAACACTATTATTTTGTATTTATGTACGTACTTATGCGCGAGGACCAGGAATCGCACTTTGAACAAAGCAATAAATAATTCCTGAGCTAATTTTAAAGGGAAGAGTAAATTTCCTGAAAATATTATTATTTGCGAAGTAATTTGCGAAATAAAATTATAATTTGATTTAGCTAAAGGACCTACACTCTGAACTGTAATTATAACATTAACATAAACATTAAATGCCGAGACACGACCCACATGTGGAAGATGTTAGCAAAATACGATATTCAAAATAAATTCCACACTAAGTGATTCGCAACTTTCATGAACAATTGACTTGAAAACTCACATCTAGGCAATGTATCAAAAATTTATTAAGTGAAGATTGAGTTATTTTTCAAGCGACTCACATCGCATGTCTCATTATTATCAGGGAAAGTCTTGCGATATTTTGGGCGGTCTTTCCAAAGGTTTTATTTTGGTTGATTTTTATCCTTATTAAGATCATTCACAGTATGTTTCGACATAACTATCCACCTGTCATTCACTCTTACTACGATTCAAAGCTTATCTGTTAATCGCGAATATTTGTACTTCAACAATCTGATTGTATATTCCTAGCTGTTACAACAAATGAAATAAGGATTTTGGTGTGATGTCGCAAGAAGCGATTGAAGACAATTGGGTAAATATTTATTTATAGATATTGATAACAAACAATTGACGCCTTGAACGATAAGACAATAAACGAATTCTTTGCAAAAACTGAAAGCAAGAATTCTGCGGTGAAGGAAGGACATGCCTCACAACGTTTCAAACGCATTCAAAATTATTTTATCCTCATTCTTAGATGGCGGATGCAAAAATAGAAAAGCATTTAAGAAATTGCAAGTATCCCCGCTGTTTAGATTGTAATGATTTTTGTATCGACTTTTTTGAAGTTTTTCGGTTTTGAAATTTTTTTCTTTATAGGATGTAGATTAAGTTCGCAAATTTTCGTAATGCAAAGAGATTTGCAAAAGACTTTCTATTAAATCTATAAGCTCCTGGTCAGTGTTAGTAGCGATCACGATCTGGCTACTACCTATCGGTATGTCTATATACGCAATATGTGTATCTTATATATGGACGTAGTCCGCCTAAAAAACTTTGACGTCTTGTCGCCCACATTGTTTGACACCAATTTAAACGTATGGACGCGAGTAGCGCGCATACAAAATTCGTTTACATATGCAATCAATTTTCTGCACAATACTATGCTATGTAAATATGTTTATACATATAAAGATAAGCAATTCATCGCGGGGCGGATATTAACATTCGTTAACAATATGCGGTTCAATCCAAAAAAAATATTTTTTTTCCTCACTCCTAAACGGCTGCTGATCAAGATTGTCTATATTCCATAAAGTCTCTAACCTAAGTTGCTGATGCTTAGAAAAAGAACGATGGAATTCCCATACATATACCCATCCTCCTCCCTATACACACAATTATTATGTCTATACACATATAGCTAAAAGCGCACTTATAGGAGCTCAGAAATGCGAGCTTAGGTTGTAAAGATATGTCGATGGAATTTTTCGACGAAACCTGACGAGCTTATCAAAGCATCTCTTTAGTGCACTAAGCAATTCGGAAAAGAGTAAAAGCAAATGCGTAATTTTTAGTAGGAAAATGCAAGAAGTATACTCACTTATCAATTCCCATGACGATGATAGTTAAAAAAAGAAAAGTATATATATATATATGTTCGTATATATAAATACCAGAAAACACAGTTAGAAAAAACTTCCTTTTAAAGGAAGAAAACTTGATAATAAGGAAAACTTGTTGAAAATAACACGTCCACGAAAATCAACGTTCTGTATGCAAATAACCGAGAAACAAAGTGAAGTGGCCTATAAATACATGTATTAAGGTGACCATATGTGCTCCTTTTGAACGTTACAAGACTTGTAAAATTTTAAACATTTTAAACACTTATCGCTTAAACCCTTGAAAAGGATGATATTAAATACCTCCTGCGTCTTGGTCTCTATCTCCACAAGAAACCACATTCACTCATTCTCGTTTCGAAAATACTGGTCACCTCAGTGTAGGATATGTTTTTTTTTTTTTTTATATGTTTTTTTTTTTTTTTCAAATTTAATTTAATCTCTTAGCAGCTAGTTATACTATCCATGCGTTTCCAAGATGTTTTCTTCTTTTTCTTTTTTTTTTTAATATTTAATTGCTTTCTGCTTGATTTAGAACGAAAACGTATTTAACAATTCGTTTCTAGCTATTATTTGCAATTTTGCGTCGGCTTTAAGTAAATGAACATCTCTTTACCATCTGTTGCGACTTGCAACATTCGTAATTAATTTCATATACTCATACTGCACACTCATACTCATACTATACATATACCATACTATATACGGTTTATAGGCGAGTTAATGAAAACTTCTAGAATTTCATTTAAATAAGAAGCATTCTTCTCTGAATCGTAACTAACTTCGGGCTAACTTCACTTTGCTTCATTCACTTAGCTTAAAAGAGCAGATCGCATTCTTCGAAGATTTTGAATCAAAATGTCCTAAGGTTCTCGCGAAATATAGGATAAATTTTACATTTCAAGCCTGATGTCCGTCGAAGATTTTCGTTGTGGGCTTTCGGATAACGACAACGAGTCTTTCGATGATATATTAACATAATTATGTATATGCATGCACACTAGAGAATATTAAAAGTCGTCTTCAAAATAAAATTTAACTTCAAACGACATGCCTCAAATGAAAATTTGCCCCCGACTTGAAGGGAATCGGAATATATTTGCCAAGTTTGCTTGATAGTCTTGGTCTTCTCTAGATAGCTGTCAGAGAATGGTAAATATATTGAGGCAGTTCTCAGTTTGCAGATTATTTGAAAATTTGACATCTAATCAAGGACAAGAGAGAGAAATTCCGCACTAAGGGCTCAAATATAATTAACATTATTTTTGGAAATTAACCAACTAATAGGATAGTACAAGTCTTAAAATTGAAGCACATAGGCTTGCTTGCTCCTTCCTTTCTTTTTATTCAAAATACGTACAATAAAATAAATCATGTCTTCAAAAAGCATCACCAGCAATATGTTTTCGTATATCAACAATGGAATCGGGCAAATTTTTAGCATCATAGAGTATAATCTTGCGATAAGGTATTAGACCTTTCAACGAATCGCCCGAATAATCTGGGTCAGCTACGTCGGCAACTGAATATTCAAATGAATCTACAGCCTTCTGCACAAGTAATTCTTCCTCCGCATTAAAGTAGAAATCCAGTTTAGGTTCATTGCCTTTCGCTTCCTTACGATACATCTTTATAATCATGAGAAAATAAGCGAAATCATATTTAACATTTTCACTCTGGGCAGCCGTAATTTCTTGTTGTAAATTCTCCAATAATGGTATGGAAATCTCGGCCGGCACATTCAAAAAACGTTCATTAATCAGATAGCCAATCGGGCGGGCTTCATTATCTAAGGCATCGCGAAAATTTTTGAATGATGCATTATTGGTACTTTTCTCAGCTTTTTCAATTAGAAAAGAACGTAACTCTTGGAGACAACGATTATTGGCAATATCTTCTTTGTCAGTAATATTCAATACTGTAGTTATACCAAAAATTGTATGATAATATTGTAAGCGATTCTCGCCGCCTGCATTCTCGTCATCCAACTCACTATCAGTATTGTCAGTATCTGACTTATTCTGACGTATAACACTACCGATAAAATTTTGTTCTACAGATTGTAAAAATTTTTCGTGAACTGTTTTTTTTTTTTTTCTTTTTTTAGTTTAATACTATATACAATTTTTACCTATAATTATTTCCGACATTGCCTCTAAATCGATATGAGCCTGCAAAAAAGCCTTTTGCAAAAGTCGAGAAATGCCACGCCAATCTGGATCCGAGGGCTTCCGATCCTCAACATCGATCTGAACACATCGTATTTGTTTAAAACTGTTTAAAACGTTTCAGGGAACAAAGATATTACCTCATGGCTTGAACATAACACGGAATGCGGCAGATCATCTTCACTGTCCATAACATCTTCAATGAAATCTTCTTCTATTTCATTTAAATTTTCGCTCTCTTTAGAAGACATCTTTGAAGTTCAAAATGCTATTAAAATAAAAAATTCAAAAATTCTTCTGGTTTTCTCTTCGATATGATGATAAATGATGGACTGAGCTGACGTTTGAAAATATGAAACAAATTGTCAGGGTATTCCGATTTATTTTACATTTTGAAATACACCGACTGTTTATTTGGCTCTTTAGAGAAAGTGAAGAAGAAGAACAAAATTATTCATGTGTTCATAGATTCTGTTATGAGTCTCATAGTTTCTGTTATGAAATAGTTTATACTGCCAGGATAACCTGCGAATATAAACGTAGCAAGAACAGTGGCATTACGCAACTTTCGTATTCAGGAGACGTCTCAACTATTTCTGTAAAACATGTTGCAAATGCAACCCGATCTGTTCGATGTAATAGGTGTATGCTAGCTAAGTGGGTCTTCGCCTTTAAAAAATTTTAAAAACTATTAAAAATGAAGAGAAAAATGTTTGGTTTTTTAACGCCAATTCTTATAGACATCTGGCTTTTATTTCCAGAAAGCTGATTTTCAAATACAATCATAGAAGATTCAGCGTGATTTTAAATTGTTTACATTCCATGTTTACATGCATTATATACACACCAATAATTTGAATGCACACACAACATAGACGACATTCATTCCAATGAAAAGTTTGACACAACTGACGCAGCCCTGCTCTGGCATAGACTTTCATGTCTCGATAAGGTCTCACCAGATGCAAGTGCAGAATTAAATTCGATGAATTTTTAAAACATAGCCGTTTATGGCACAAGTAAGAAAAAATATTTTTTATGTTAATTTGGTTATGGATGTTATGTTTTGAACGACGTAGAGAACTTTATGTATATCTGAAAAACTGTTAATATTTTGTAATTTTCTACATCTTCGAATTTGAAACATGGTCCTTGAAACGTATATCGCAGCATAGGTAGAGAAAAGCGTAAGAAATTTTCTGATTGCGTTGATGTTTATTCCCAAATAATTTGCATGCAACGAACATTACATATAAATTTTACTTATCATTAGTCAATATTTGAATGTGATCGTCGAATAATAACCAACAAGGAAAAAGAATTGTCGGCCTTTCCCTAATTGACTATGGAAAAGGCGAAAATATTTGATACCAATCTTTTTATTATCAAAGACTTGAGATCGTAATTGTGACTGTAATCAAAGCAATTAACCCCTTCACCTGTTATAAGAATTTTCAGTAGATTCAAGAGCCTTTTTTTTTTATTTACAATGTCAATATCATATCACTTTTTTCATACCTACGAGAACTTCACTCTCCTTTAACTTGTTTTCGTATATCAATAATTAAATCGGGTAATTGTTTAGCATCAAACAATATAACTTTACGATAAGGTATCAGGTTGCCATCGGCTTTTAACCAATCGCCACCCATACCCATGTCAGATTCATCAACCACCGAATACTCAAATGAATTTATAGCTTTCTCCACAAGAAGTTCTTCTTCAGCATTAGTATAGAAATCCTGATGGGATTTGCCCTTTTTGCTTTCTTTGCGATACAACTTTATAAACATTAAATAATAAACAAAATTAAATTTCATGCCTTTTTGTTGAGCTTTAACAATTTCTTTTTCGAGATTCTCAAGTAATGGCACCGAAATTTCTGTCGGTATATTAATAAAGCGTTCATTAATCAAATAACCTATAGAGCGGGTTTCATCTCCAAAAATATCCCGGAAATGTTTTAAAACCGCATCAGTAGCATGTTTTTCCGCTTTTTTAATAATAAAAGCACGCAATTGGTCTACGCAAGGTGTACCTTTTTTTGCGGTGATATTCAATACCGTAGTTATGCCAAATATAGTGCCATCATCACACATATCATCGTCCATATCACTCTCAATTCCATCCGATTCACATTGACATATAACACTGCCGACGAAATTTTGAGCTAAAGTGTAGAGGATTTCTTTTTTTAAAAACTTCCATCGAACTATTTGTAAACGTTTACCTATAATTAATTCCGCCATAAGCATGCAATTGATATGAGCTTTTAAAAAGACACGTTGCAAGAGTTGACAAATGCCATGAGAATCGGGATCCGTTGGCACTCGGCCCTCAAAGTCTATTTGAACTTGCTAAAAGGAATATAATGCAATTTATTATTATTTCTCTGGATATCAAGTTTGTAATAATATTTGTAACCTCGTTGCCTGCGTAAGCAAGTTCATCGTCTTCACTGGCACCGCTCGATTCCGTGTCATCGTCGCTAACCTCTTCTTCCATTTTATGTAAATTTTTATTCTTTTTAGATGACATTTTAAAAGTTCTAAACTATAACCAAAATATCTCTACTATTGTTGCTATTACTATTATCACTTATTTAGTCCAGTCAAATAGATATTAGAATGTAACCATATAATGTATGGTATATGAATGTATATGAGTGCACGTTTTTTCAATCAACAGCTGATTTGAGTTTTGTGTGTTATTTATAAACGACTTAAACGATGGCAGACTAGCGATAAGTTTACTACCGCAATTATTAAGTAAGTGGAAGAAGTAATCCCATCCTAAATTGAAGTGGAAAAAATTAAAAAACCGCGAACATAAGGTGGACTCTTCTTTAACAAAGAAGATATAATAGAAAACAAACTGACCTGCTTTTAAATACGCTTTACGAGAAGTTGACGTGAGCCTTATGCTCTTGCTAGTGTATATATTTGCATTTTAATAGAGGAATCAATCAATCTGATTGTCACGAGCGTTAGCAGCAATCCCCCTACGGCAGATTACGAGTAAATAATGATTATAATAATAGCAATGTTTGTAAATACTGAAACTTTCACCTTCTCAAAAATCCAGAAGGATTTTCGGTAAGATTTTTGTAATATTCCGTGTCGGTATTGTTGCCGATAGGCTTTGCTCGATTTTATTGAAGTTTTTTTTTTTTTTAAAAGACCTATAAAAATGTTGGAAATATTAAAAAAAATTCTAAAAATTATATTCCCAATCCGAAATTTCGCTTTTCCTCTCCCCTATTAATATTTTTTTTTTTTTTTTTTTTTTTTTTTTTTTTTTTAATAATCCCAGTGATGTGAAACAAATTTAAATCAGCTGTTTTATTATTTATTCTC
>KK502558.1:491317-507500 GCA_000688735.1 Glossina austeni
AAAAAAAAAAAAAAAAAAAAAAAAAAAATAGAAAATATCTGTAGAAAATTTAAAAAGGCTTTGATAAATTAATTTGAAGAAAAGGATAATGCATACAGACTTATCGCCTCATTTACACACACAGCATTGTAATCAGTTAATAAACGAATTAAAAAAGTGTCACGAGGAGGTTAGTGTAGTTACTATTATTGTTTTATATAATATTTTTGGTTTCTTTCTTTCCACCTTTGCCGGTTTAGAATAACTTTTCAAAATTTGTAGGAGCTTGTAACAAATTTGATTCAGCTGTCGTCAAGTGTCTTAAACAGGAACGCATAGCCCGCTCGGCAGCTAACCGAGCTAAAGCGCGACAAAGGCAAGCGGATTTAAAGAGCAGAGAAAATCAAGCCTTTTAAGTTCACAATTATGGATTCAAATCAATTAGCTGCCTACTATTATCAAGACGAAGAGCAAGTAATATGCGGGCAAGTGATACCGTCTATTACAGAAGATTACAAAGAAACAGAGTTTCCATCAATGGTGGACCGTTTCTTTACACGATACTATTATATCAAAAAAGGGACCGATCTTGCGCCATATAAAGTCCTTTTTCACTCTAATCGTGTTTGTTTGATTTGCTTAGCCAACGAACATCCGGCCTTTACCGAAGGCATTGCTAGCGTTAATTTTGATATTGGACATTCGGACCGGAGTAAAAACGCGGTTAAAGGTAAAGCAAAAAAAGGCGGCATGGTTTTGCAGGCTGACTCCACTTTGGCGTTGTTAACGACTAAAACAAGCAAAGTTTACAAAATTCCCAGTTGTGTCCGCAGTAAACTAATCGAAGTTAACGTCGATTTGCAGACTTGTTGCGAAAAGCTACAAGCGCCCGAAGGCGAAGGATTTATAGCGATTGTTTTACCTAAACCGGAACACTGCGAAGAAATCAAAGCCAGTCTTCTGACGCAAGAACAATATGATGATTATTTGCGTACGATTAAAACAGATAAAGCGGAATGAAATTTTGTATTACGGGCTCAGAATTGTTATTGGTTTTGCAATTAAATAAATCTTGAAAGAGTTCCTACATATTGTTTAGTTAAGAGGACAATAACGTCTAAAAAATACGAAGCCTACGTGTTAAGTTTTATAATGACAATGTTCGTTGTTCACCTCTTTAAACCTGACTTAAATTGGCAGCATTTCAATAAAGCTACGAGACAATGACTAAATGTCGCTTTGTTTTCATTTTATTAATTCGTTATTATTATGATAAACTTGTAGCATTGCACTTGAATCTTATATTAAAGTTTAATTTACTTTACATGTACGTAACGAAAAAATCACAGGAAATGAAAATTATCCGGTTCTCTAACACATAATGTATGAATAAATATTTATATATATATATATACACATATATATATATATACAGGCACCACCCGCTTAACACGGTCTTGGAAAGCCCGGTATTGAAACAACATTGCACAAAATTTTCGACCGCGATTTCGAAAAATCGAATAAGTTTTTTTTTTCAGTTATAGTTTACTTTTATTCTTATTTAGAATGAAGATTAACTTTGTGATCGTTGGCATTATGTTCTGAATATATTTTTAAAATTTACATTTCGTCATAAATTTCAATTTCATAATTTTTTTTTTATGGAACGTTCTAAGTTAATTAGCGTTTTTATTTATATGTACAATTAGAAAGAAATTTGATAATAAAATTTTCATTATAAAAGAAACAAGATTTGGTTTCGGTATACCACGGCACACATTTTCCAAGTGTCTTACAACACGGTGTTATGAATTAACTGCGTTAAGCGAAGGACGCCTGCGCTATTGTATATATTTTCCATAATAATCATTTATATTTCATTTAGATAATCGAACAGTTATTCACGTTTTTCTATATAAATAAATCTCCTCTTACTCAATTCGCTTAATATAACTTACAAAGTTTTTTATAAATAAATATTAAGAAAAGAAACATTATGAAGGGTATTCCAAAGAGAACTAATATTCGATATCGCGTGACTGCGCAATGCAATCGTATGCGATTTCTAATATTCGGTTATGCTAAAGGTACTAAACGATCGCAGAGTTCGTTTATCTATCTGATTAGATAGGTTGAGTAGTGTCTTAGTGAGGACAATTAAGAAAATGAACCGCCGACTGAGTACGCGAGCAGAGTTGCAATTCATATAAAAGTTCAGGTAGCTGCGATTGCGATTCTTCAGGACGGATGTCCATGTTCCTCGGTCTATCTGCTCCGGGCGATGATTATTAACCTGTAAAATGTTACTTCGCATTTTTCGGAGATATAAAATATTCGACTTGCGCTCGTCTCTCTTTTGGAAAAAGTGAAAGGCGATCGTTTTTCTTAATAACGACTTCATTCAAGGGAGATTGATTTTCCGATGACAATCCGTAGCCTTAGCCTTCTCAGTCTGTTCACTCAAATTAAGTTCAAATCATTAATGCTTTCACGTCCGCTGTTGAGTCAACTTGACTTGCTATGTAACCAGACGGAAGTTTGGAACAACATACATCATACATGATGTTGACCGTAGGGAAGCGCACGGCGAATAACTAATGAATACTAAATGCCTCAGTATGTTCTCTTTTTTCCGCATTTCATAGAAATTGTAAACCATATGCGGGAAGTAAATTTCTAGACATGATGTTTTGCAGTTCCTTTACCGGAGCAATTATAAAGATCGTCTACTACGACTGTTTGCATATTTTCAAACGCTAATGCAGAGTGTACGCTTCCATCTTTAAATGGTGAACTTGAACGAGTACCAACATAATCTCAGAATAATCTCAACTGAAGCAAAATGGCAGCGCATCAATTCTCTGAAAAGGCGCTTGCATTGGTGCTAATTATATAAAAATTTTGGTGATTTTATTAAAAAAAGTTATGACATCAACTCATCTCCGCATACCTTCTATATAAAACGCTATATAATGCTAGACCTGTTCTGAATATGTTTACACATGAAAGGGCAACATTCTTATAAACATACTTGTATATAATGGAACCATCATAATATGCGCCTTAACATCTCTCTCCGAAGTAAGATGCAGTTTTTTTTTTTTTTTTGTTTCATTCGCTTCAAGTAAAATTAAACATCAAACACTTATTCTCTATTCAAGTTCATGCATATTCAGTTCAGATGTGGTTAAAGAAAACGAACAGTTTTGTGTATAATATTTATAAGCGCGGTTGTTAGTTAGCTGCATAAGAGTGCTGGTTAAAAGAAATACCGCTGAAAAGTGAAATTTACTTTAAAATGTTCAATTATTTGATTTGGGTAATAATTGTGTAATTTTCCTTATCTTGCTGTTTACGCCAGAGAAAGCTGGAGAGTTAAGCCACAAATTGGATATTAATTAACTCAAAATATAGTCTGGGAAAAAGTTAGAGAAAGAAAAAAACAACAAATATCTTAGTTGATCGGTTTTAACAAAAATAATTAGGTTTTGACTTTTGGATAATGCAAACCCGATCAATTTTTAGAGGCATCGAATAAACTAATTTGCTTTAATTTCGCACCTTGTGTTCATGAAAAACGAGGTCATAGTCTTCAAAATTACAAAAATACAATGAAACGATTTATTAATTAATTAATGTTCGGGATTTTATATATGAAAGTACAAGTCGTCTCATGTTATATAAAGAAATTGTTCTTAAGTTTCTTAAAAACAAAAAAAAAAAAAAGAATTGATCTGTGAAGAGTCTTTTCTTCGGTGCAGGGAGAGATTTCAAACCTAGAACAATGAATAAAAAATATTCTAAAAATATGACTCCCAAGTTTAGCGATTTGTTGAAAAAATTGATTCGAAGGAAGAAATACAAATTTTTCCTTTGAAAAAATTGGCCTAAAATCTGCAAATTTTTATCAACCAAACTAGAAGATGACTAGATGTTTGTTAGAAATACTTATTATGCGGCTGGCGATAGAGATTCGAAAGGGATGGCTTTTGAGAAATTTTTAAGTTTAACTTTCAAGATGTTTTTGTTTTACTCTTTATAAGCAATGCCAGCGTCATACAATGGGTTTAAACACATCCGTTGACATCGCAGAATTGTGTTTGTACAACGGCTCCTTTGCAGTTTAAAAATTGCATATTTATTATATGATTCGAAAACTATTTGAAATTTCTACATTTGCCTGAGACATTTAAAGATTCGCCAGATAAGCGTTCTTTCTTCATTTTTTGCTTCGATTTTTCAAGAAGTGTTCAAGTCACCGAAAAGACATTAAAAGATATTGTTACGTCTCAGCGAATTTTTCTCTCAACGAACAACCCCTTTCAACTCGCAATGAGAAAGCAAATGCTCTACTAACATAGAATACTGAGAAAGAGATTCTTTTTTTTCAAACCCACTCCAACAGTCTGTACAACAAGAGAAAGCGAAATACATAGATGTTTCAACATTTTGGACAAAATTCAGATTAGGAGATTTTTTGGCATCTTTTCGATATCTATTATCAATAAGGGTAGTAACGATGTTAATTAGCAGCCCTTGTTCTTTCATTCTTATTATTTGTACGGGCAAAGATTCTGTTCACAGTTTCTTAATATGACGTCGCATTCTTTCAAACGCTTGCGACGCGAAACACTTACAATTCTCTGTGGAAAAAGACGAAACATAAGCGAATACATCTTGGCTATGTAGGGGCGTTCTTCCCGGCGTTCTAGTAGAGGTTTTTACTTGCGTTGCTTATGTTTCTTCTTGATTGCGACAACGTAGTTTGATAGGTCGATCTTAATTGATTCGAATTAAGCGCGCTTTATGGCTATGTTTTGGGTGAACATAAAATGCAAGCGCATTGTAAAGCTTTTAATACTTCAAAGAGACCAAACTACAAAGTTACCATTAACTTTCATTTGTGTTTATTAAGGCAGTCAGTCTTTGTGACACCACATTTCAAATATTGACAGAAATTGGAAAATGCTTTTCTCTCGCCGCATCCATATGTTTATTCCACGTATACAAATGTAAGTAAAGGCATTTGTTGCTGTCTAGCAAAGATCAAAGTCTGTTGGCCATGTCTTCTTCTTCTTGTATATAATCTACCCGTTCCAATCGAATTAAAAATTTTATTTATTTATTAAAATTAATTCAAGATTTATTTTATTTTTATTTTTGCTTTTCCAGATCACTATTCTGCTGGCAGTAGCAAGAGTAGAACTGAAATCTCTGTTCGATTACAGGTAAGAAAAATTATACACTTTTTTTTATTTATTATAAAATTTATTTTTATTATAGCATCAATAATCCCGAGTCTGATGAAACGCAATCGAATGCCAAAAGTGAGGTTAAATTTGATACCCTAAAGGTGCATTCAAACAAACAATTAAGCAAACGGAGTCCACCACCACATGCTAAAGCCTACGGTTGGCGGGCTCACAATGGTCATGGCCCCGGTCATGGCCGCGGTCCACCTCATGAAACAATTTATTACTATGAACCACATTACCTTGAGGTACATTATCATTGTGAAGGTAAGTTTTTATCGAATAAAATTGAATTCCTATCATAAATAACAACTCGAACAAATATGCCTATGAAAAGATCCTCCGTTGTATTCGCCTGTTCCTACGACAAACGGTGATCGTTTAATGACTGCCTACGAAACTCCAAAAGATCCATTACCATCCCGCCAATTACCGGAAATTATGGAATTATCCACAGCGAAGCCAACGATACCAACCGGTGTCTTCTGGGAACCTCCAAATAAAGGGAATAAAAACGATGAATTAATCCACGATATTGATGTGCGTTTTGCTGATGGTTTGTGATTCAATAGAGATTTAAATGAAAATATCAAAAAAAATCATGAATGGTTTAGAACGAATCGTTGAATATTTATAGTATTACTTGCTTGCCCTTGTTATTTTGTCCAATAAATACATAGTGGAACTAATGAGACCAAAAACATATGACAGTATTGTAAGAGTAAGTGTAAACCTTATTTGCTAAGCATACTATTATGTAGGAGAACGCCAAACACACTTCAATAGTTTTTGAAGAAGGGGGAGGGTTAGTCGGTAATGACGCGTAAATTTCGCATTTTCAAATTTATAATTACGTTCTCATGACTTTCGATCTTAATTTGAACAGAGGTTGTCGTTGTTGTTGTTTTCGAAAAGTATTGAAGTGATAATCATGAATAACGGACAGACAAACAATGGGTTTAACTAATTTGGTTCTGTATGTGAGGGATACTTCTCTACAGACTCTATAGTCTGCGTCTTCGAAAAGTTTTGTCGTTGTGTAGGGTTTTAGACTTGAAAATATTATATCTTCTTCTTTATTTTTTATATTTGTCTTATTTTATAAGGAACTCGTTCATGAACATTATCGTATAAAGATTTTTACGTTTGTTTTTTTTTTAAATATTAATTTTTTTTTCCTTTAATTCATATAAATAAGAATAAATCATACGAATAAGAATAAATCATATGAAGACAATAGCGTAATATGGGTAAATGAAAACTTGTTTCAAACTTAAGCTTTATTAGTGCTTAAGAGTGTGTCAAAGCACGCGGGAGCTTCTGCGTACTAAGTGGATTTAAGAACATCTAATGGTAAGTTTTGTAAGAATTATAAAGAAAAGCTGTCTGCTTTGCAAGTTCCTCCCCAGCGCGCTGATAATCGTCCTGAAGTCCATCTCCCTCTCGGGGATTCACTCCTTTTAAACACTTTATAACAATTTACTCCACATTTTCAATTCACTTCACTCACTCAGCCTGCAGTTCATAATTTGTCAGTACATATTATTAGCTTTTCCTTTTGGGAATGGGTTGCTACTCTGATGTTTGCCAAGAATTATAACTAGATAATGTTTAGCTCTTTGCAAAAAATCCAAATTAAAATCCAAGTTAAATCAGTACATTTAGAGCGATTTCAATCAATATATACCTCATGGTCCGTCCATCCGTCCATATCGATTTTTCTCATAAAATTGTTATTATTAATGTGTATTAGCCATGTTAATGTATTTTAGAAAACATTTTTATCATTTTGGCAAGTCGCCTCATTACAAAAGTAATTTCATATTACACGCATTTACACACTTTGTGTTTGACGAGTATACGAGTGTATCGCTAACTAATTAATACTGGTTGAATAGGCAGTCATAGATATGCTTTGGCGCGTTCAAATTCTTGATATAATTGCCATAGTGTACAAAACTTCCACTTATGCATAAAACCCCCAAACAGTAATCAACAATTGACTTTAATTAAACCCAATAAAAATTATCCGAGTTCGGAGTGCATGGTTTCCCCGAATGAAGAGGACGTGCAAGGCAGCTATAAGAAATTGTAAAATCGAACACAAAAATCAGAAAAGTAAAAGCAACATTCTCCACTATCTTAAGATGAGTTCTCATCGCACTTTGGCAAAATAACGAACTGATTTTTCATCTAATCACAAAAGCTTTTGATGTCTGAAGAAGAGCTGATTGACGCATTCAAGAGACGTCCGGATTAACCTCTTTATCTGTGTGTGTGTGCTGGTGCGTAAATGACAAGGTCTCGGATATCTATTTTCGGATTTTACGAATGCTTAATAATCTTATCTACTTGCTTAGGCGCTGGTTATAATTAATGAAATTATTATTTACGTACTTTAAAAGCAATTAATTATATATTTAACGGCTTAAGAGTTGATGTACAGCCGTTTGCACTTTCAATGGTTAATATAAAATTATAAGAAAACTTTTTTTAGTTATGCACAGACATTGCTTGCGAGAATTTTCAAGTTTAAATTCCAAGTAGAAGCGTGAAGTCAAGAATCATTTATGATTATGATCGAGGTCATAAATTAGCCCTACATCAACTCAGACTAATTTAAAATTCATTTTAAAATTACGATCAAACAATAAAATATTTACGAGGGGTAAAATTTCTTACAAATCGGTGGAAAATTTCTCCTTACCCATCTACCTTTTGAACATTATTTCGTTTTATTATTATTTAATCTTATTAAAAAGCAAAACAAAATTCGCATAATTAGGTTATCAAAATGTTGATTATATGCATGGAAAGATTCATTCATTTGCTTGTACAACATTCATAATAAAAGACATAAAGCAAAGAGTAGCTTTGAAAGATTCGATGAGAATATATAACGAAACCAGTTTTAGCATCCAGTTCCGATAACTGCATATTCCAAAGAAATTCTAGAAGATAAACAAATCAATTATATGAGAGGGAGAGAGAGATAGAGAGAGGGGTAGAGACAGAGAGATTTGTTGTTATAAACAAAAATAAATATAAAATAAGCAATGTTTGCATTCGGGGCGACTTTTCGACGCACATCAAGTTCAGAAAAATATTTTCAAACTTTTTGTGTGAATATACATACATACATATATAAAAAGTATATTCATGAGACAATCAAGAATCGTTAACACACTCGAACATAAAGGAGACTTTTTTGTGAATTTCCCGACGGTATTTTTTTTTTTTCATCGAACGATCCATCATAAAATTATATCGATATTTATATTAAGTCTACTGAAAATAGTCTTCCTTCATGGAGAAATTTCCATAAGCGAGTGTGTTTTTCGAAGGAGTTTTGCTGAGGACTTCATCGAGCAACATGATGTCTCGATCGAAGCAAGGTTTTAAAACAACTTCGATAGCCAGTATCTCATCACCTCGAAACCGTTTAATCATCTATTCCAGGTTTTGGTAAGAAGCTTGAAGAGAGAGGAAAGACAAACAAATAGGTAGGAAGTGGCTTAGAGCTGCGTGCCCAATCGGCAAGTCTCGACATTTATTTTCATAAAGAGAATCTTGGTTTTCATGACGAACTTATGCACTCCGCATAAGCTCAATCAATGTTCTATCTCTTGGAATTTTATTAAAATTTAGTCCTCGTGATAGTATTTAGCGTAATATTATTCTTAGATTACGAGTACGTCATGCTGGCTTTCGCTCTGTTGGTCCGGCCTGTGTTAATGCCCATTGTCCCATATCAATGTTGAAGGATTTTTGATGATCATTTAATAATTTGCGGGCTTGTGTCAAGTTCCAGCTTTTTGTGGCAATGTTTGTAAGTTTAGAATGTTCATAATGGATTAATAAATACTCTAAGACCTTAAGCTACAATCAAGCAAAGAGGATGAATACGAAACCCTGCAACCTTTTCAACTCCGTCTTTAAATTAATTAGAAAATGCACATTAAGAAGGTTTATTGGGTCGTCGAATAAATTCTTGCCATTTTTTTAACTTGGTCTTCAAATTAACTAGAAAATGGGCACGAAGAAGATTTCTTGTGTTGTCGAATAAGCTCTTGCAATCTTTGTAACTCCGTCTTCAAATTAATGAGGGAATGGGCACTAAGAAGATTTATTGGGTCGTCGAATAAACTCTCGCAAATTAACTAGGAAGTGGGCATCAAGAAGATTTCTTGGTTAAATAAGTTCTTGTTGTTAAAACTAAATATATATCTAATCTACTTTTTGTTTTTTTTTTTTGTGAATGATCGCTGTAGAATTGGCAAAAAATTTGTTCACACGCTTAGTATTTTATTTACGGTGTATGACACAAGAGAAGGTCGGCCTACTCTCTGCTCTTTATAACAATACTTTCATTTGAAGTTCGGTAATTCGCTTGTCACCTATGGTCCAAGATCGGACCAATATTTAAGTTCAGTTGTCCTTTTTTAACGGGAATATCAGAAATATTTTTGGCTAAATTGGCCGCGACAAACATTTGTGTGGAGCTTCACATCATAAAGGTCATTAGTGTGTTAGATACGATTGGTTTAGTACGACACAAAAAGTATTTTTGACGATTTTTTTTATGTCTATGAAACTATGAAACGCATCACTACAGGACGCATGACTTGGATCTATGCATACGACCCGGAAACAAACGATCAATCGAGCGAATATCGTGCAAAAGTTGAGGTAAGACCGGAACGCGCGCGCCAAAGTCGCTCAAAAAGCTAAGCCCTGTTAACAGCTTTCTTCCCTTGTCGTGCTATTGCGCACTACGAATTCCATCCGTCGGACCAAATCGCCAGCAGAGCGTATTATTTGAGTTTGAGCATTACTGGGAATGCGATGAAATAGGTTCGGAATAATAAATAGATTAGAAACACCTCGCTTTCAAAAATCCTGTTCAATTTTCGCTCTATGACTTACAATAATTTCCACGGACATTGTTTTATTGAGTTTCTTACAGAATGGTTGGTTTACTTAACTTACCTTTTAATTAAAGCGTGCGATCGGATTTCAAGCTTAAAATTAAATCAATTACAATTTCTTTAAAGAAAAAAGAAAATACAAATGTCATAAGCAGGAAAGTCATCGTGACAGTAAAGGCAAGAAAGAGAGCGAAAATAAAAGAAAGAAGAACAAGAAAAAAAAAATAAAAGAAAAGAAAAGAAAAGATGAAAGACTGATATTACGCGCATGCACGCACGCATCGGTTGATAACAAAGAACAAAAACTTGTCCTGATCGTGTTTTGATGAAAAATGATTAATAATGGAAAAGTCTTTCATAAGCTGTTAAAATACAAATTTACAAATGCCTATGTATGGGTAAATATTATATTTATTTGCCTTCGTACGCAAACTATTCATTATTCAGCCGATATTCGTATGCGTAACAAGCAAGCAAGCAAGCGAGCACCCACTGTAGTGCAGTAAATCACTGTCGAGCGTGCGCGAGTGCGTTTATAAAAGCCGGCTTCAAACAAAAGTCTTAAGTTATTTGAAATCATACACTTGTCGCGCAACGATCATCATCATGATCATGGGTAAGAGACGATTTAGCAAACACTTTGTACTTAGTGACGATGAATTGAATTAAAAAAAGAAAGAAAGAAAGCTTTCAAAAAAAAAAAAAAGAGTTTTTTTTTTTCTTTTTTTTTTTTTGGTTAATACTTAAAAATAACAAATTGAAGTGATTTAATGAACAGCTAACGCGATGACAATGCTGTAAATGAAAACCTATAAAAAACATATTAAAATTAAAATATTATGGGAAAACAAAAACAAAAACAATAAACAAAAACGTTTAAAAAATATTAAATAAATAATTTGAAATAATATCTTCTTAACGCGTTATTTATAATGTCAAGTATTTACTGTTTACGTTGTTGCTGGTGTCTGTGTGCTTGTTGGCGGCATAAGTTAATTAAGTATTCTATTAGGGTTTCATTTAAATTTCGGTTTTCATTGTTTTGTTTATTAATTTCATTTTTGGAGATCTTTTATATGTAATTTCCTATATATATTTTGGCAGCGTCAAAGACATTTTACAAATTTTGTGCCGATCCTTCACCACATCATTTATCAAGATTTACATTAACAAGCGTATATTTGGCTTTTTTATTGCCTTCACGAAATTAAGCAAAAAAAAAAAAAAAAGAAACCAATTCTTGCATTATTTGTAAATATTTCGCTTCATATATAATAAAGTGAAGCTATGGGCAAAGCAGGGCCGTACTTGAAGAAGAACCCTCCGAAAGTTATGTACTTCCTCCCTAATTAATGTAGACTTTATTTTCATATCTAAGAATTCATCGAATAATTGTGCCAACAATTTAAAATAGAAAGGAGCAGCTAAGCTTAGCTTAGGTGTGTTAATTGGTGATCAATTGGTGAACTGGCGTCCATCGTTGGATTTCTTAAAAGCGAAGATCGAATGTGAAAACTTGTTGTTGTATATACCCGCTTATCTAATGATTAAATGTCAACTTCCCTTCATTCCCCGCTCGGAAAAATGATGATAACAAGGGTGGAACTCCCTTCCCATTTAATTGATCGTCAAAGGAAAACTTTGAGAGTGGAAATGGCGTACTAAACGAATAATATAAAAAATTTTTTTTAAAGAGGGAACATGGAATCGTATATATGGCTAAGAATCCTTTTTTGAATCGATCGGAAATAATAAAAGGTGGGTCCATCTTAAGCCCTTCTGCATGTTACATACGACCGCACCAATTTAATGTACCCTGTGCCGCAAGTACTGTAGAGTATAAGAGAACGGAAAAGCAAAACTGGCGATACCCTATAACATCGGATGAATGTTGATGGCTGATTTTCTCTATTATAGTGCAAGGTCTGTGGGATCTTTCGTACGATATTTGAAGAAATGTTGATTATTGTATCTGTTGTAGTATTTTTGCTGTTGCTGTTGTTGTCTGTTGAATTTCACGCTGGTCAAGAATATATATATACTTTGTAGAGTCTCTGAAGGTTCTATTTGGGTGTTGCATATATTTTGGATGAAAACAAAATATATAAAGTATATCCCCCATCTTACAGTGGCGAGTCTAATAAAACATATTTTTTTATAGAGTTGTTTAATAATATTGACATTGCGTCGTCATTTAAAAAATTAATATATTATTGAAAAATCTTATACATGCACACAAACTGGAAAAATTGGAATAATAATTGCATTAAAACGACTTTAGGTGGTGTATAGTGGAGGTAGGCATACACAGCTTCATACCTAAAGTTCGGTTGATACTTCAAAAATATTTTTGGGATGGTTTTTTTTTTTAAGGTCTTTCCTTATATCCATCATCATCTACGTATTAGTTTTGTCCTCACGTTAAGGACATTCAAAAATTCGTCTCAGAGACTCCACATATATATAAATATCATAAACGAATAGGTAAGATTTTCGTCTAATTGTCAACAATAGTTGATGAAAAGTTTACAGTCCCAAAATTTGATGTAGTAGTAAGTGATGAGATTACTGAAGGTATTGAGACGAAATTTCATTTCAAATCGCAGTTAGGATCTTGTCAACCTAAAAGAAATTGATACCTATTTGGACAAGTCTGTTCAATTTGAATAGGAAAGTGTTGTAATACTTTGATCGCACTATTGATGTCCATAGTTCAAGTTGGAAAATGGACGCAAATCAGCCGAAAACATGTAAATAAAAAGTTGGAAATTATTTTATTGCATAGCTAGCATATCCCAGAGTCAATTTAAACTCTCACCGCTAGTCCTAACCGAAAGCTGGTAAAAGGTGTGTGAAATTCGTTTCGAATTGCTTAGAAACTTTTTAATTACTTACATTTCATTTTGGTTGATTATGAACACCGTTGTTCGACACCGCTTACTTGGGTATACCTTATTACTGAAGTTAGTGGTTTAAGGAGGGATTAAGTAACGTCTTAATGCAACAGTGACATTAACCAACGCTTTGACAGACAAGGAAATATTCATGCAAGCATGTATTGCTTGGTGTATTAAACGAAAAGTAATGCTTAGATAACATAATTATTTCCTTGAAATAACGTCACGTAATGCTATTATATGTTGTACCTTAAATACAATTAAATTTCGAATACAATAAATTAAACAAAACCAAATTTCTTTTATAAGAAGAAACCTCGAACGCTGTAACGCTCATAAAAATTTTATTTGCAGATAAAAGTCTTCTAATACCCTTATCACTATTGGGCGTATTACTAGCAGCAGGTGCAGCAAAAGCAGCTGACGAGAAAAACGCTCGCATTGTTTGCTATTTTAGCAATTGGGCTGTCTTCCGTCCCGGTGTAGGGAGTTATGGCATCGAAGATATACCAGCCAATCTCTGCACTCATATCGTGTATTCCTTTATCGGTGTCGATGATAAATCTTGGCAAGTGTTGATCATCGATCCGGAGTTGGATGTGAAACAAAATGGTTTCCGCAATTTCACTCAATTGCGTAAAAAGCATCCTCACCTGAAGTTGGAAATTGCTGTGGGAGGCTGGGCCGAAGGTGGTAAAAAATATTCACAATTGGTAGCTGAGCGTACGCGACGTCTAACTTTCATACGAAGCGTAGTTGGTTTTATGAAAGAATATGAATTCGATGGCTTCGATTTGGATTGGGAGTATCCGGGAGCTACCGACCGTGGTGGTACCTATGCGGATAAAGATCGCTTTTTATATTTCGTTCAAGAATTGAGAAGAGCCTTCGAACGTGAGGGGGCAGGTTGGGAGATAACGATGGCAGTACCGGTAGCTAAGTTCCGTTTGCAAGAGGGCTACCATGTACCGGAGCTATGCGAGTATGTGAAATAACGACTCCATTTTAACTTTTCCACTGTTTTTTTTTTTGTTTAATGATCTTAATATTTTAGATTATTGGATGCCGTGCATGCGATGACTTATGATTTACGTGGTAATTGGGCCGGTTTTGCCGATGTTCATAGTCCTCTTTATAGACGTAAACACGATCAATATGCTTATGAGAAACTTAATGTCGTAAGTTAAGCGATTAACTGACTTTAAAGAAGTGTCTGCTTCTCATACCTTTCCCTCTTTTTCGAAGCATGACGGTTTGTTATTATGGGAGGAGATGGGTTGTCCTGCGAATAAACTTGTTGTCGGTGTACCTTTCTATGGACGGACGTATACTTTAAGCCCCTCCAATAAAAACTACAACATGGGCACTTACATTAACAAGGAAGCCGGCGGAGGTTCCCCTGGGCCTTATACCAACGCCAGCGGCTTTTTAGCCTACTATGAGATATGCACTGATGTTCAAGACGAATCGAATGGTTGGATCGTTAAGTGGGACGATGTGGGCATGGTACCGTACACTTACCGCGAGACGCAATGGGTGGGTTATGAGAACGAGGCGTCCGTGAAAATTAAAATGGATTTTATAAAGAAACAAGGATATGCCGGAGCAATGACTTGGGCCATTGATATGGACGATTTTCGTGGTTTGTGTGGCCATGAGAATGCTTTGATGCAGATTTTATATGACAATATGAAAAATTATCGTGTGCCTGAACCTACACGCGAGACAACACCCAGGGTAAGTTGCATTGCCAATTAGTTGAGGTATTGTCGCAATCGCATGCAATCGCTTTCCGGCGACAATCAAATTCTGTGCCAAGTGTAAAATGAAAATAAATGACATTTTTTCTGGATATCAATGGTAGTAGAGAAACACAATGCAAAACATTTTGTTAAAATCTATTTTTAATTTATATAAATGTTTTTTCCTTTTTTTTTTTATTTATTTATTTATTTATTGTTTTTTTAATTACAGCCAGAATGGTCGAAACCGCCGTCAACGCCACCCAACCCCGATGAAGGCAGTTTAGTTATATTGCAAACTGCTACTACGTCAACCATAAAACCAATAACAACAATAAGGCCAAAACGCCCAGCAGCTACAACAAAAGCAACGAAGGTAAGCGAGAACTTAATTTAAAAATTTAGGAATGAAATCTTTTTTTAAATTTCTTCTAAAATTTATTGTAGAAGCCGTTTAAAACTACTAAGAAGCCTTCGCCTACCACTTGCAATGGACCCACAGAAGGCGTTCAAAAAGAGCCATCAATACAAAAACCTGCAATTACAGAGCCAGAAGGGGTGGTGATAACAAGCGGCGATTATGAGACCAATAAAATTGATTGCGTTCATAAAGATTTCGTTCCACATCCTGACTGCACAAAGGTAAGTGAAGCACAATTTCGTGTTTGAGTTGTAGTGCTAGATGCATCTGTAGTGATCTGAAATGTGATTGACTACGTAAGCGCAAGGGATTTCGTAAAAGGGGAATTCATTCATTTTTCATAAAATCCAACTAAAAATCATAAAATAAGAGAAGTGAAGAAAAAAAGGAATTACAAAAATAGAATATCGAAGGAATTACAAGAATAGAGTTTCGTTCGAAAAATTTGTTTCCGCGAAACATTTCTATCAGTGGTTGCAAAATTTTAACTTAAGAAATACTTTTTGAGTATAAAAGGTTTTCGAAAAAAAAAAACTCCAAATTTACTTAAAGAAAAGTTTAATGAGAATTCTTAACAAATAATAGATGTGTGTTTATTCCTAACATGATCCAAACGAATTGCATCGTTAGGAGCTATTGCTAACTCTGATCTTTATATGCGCTTTTATCGAATCTTGTATATCTTAACGAATATTTGCAGTATTATCGGTGTGTTCATGGTAAGCCTGTCGAGTTTCAATGCAAGGAAGGTACGGCCTTTCATACGGTGACAAACGTATGCGATTGGATTGAAAATAGTGATCGTTACTACTGTACGCGATTAAAAGAAAAGCAGACGAGTAGTAATGCACTAAAGCGCTCGATTAATTAAGAAATACATTAGAATTTAAAATATTTTTTTTATAAAATAAGTGATAAAATATAAAATTTTAAAATTAAAAAAAAAAAATAATAATAATAATAA
>KK502558.1:511705-615343 GCA_000688735.1 Glossina austeni
AATAATAATAATATATAGAGTGTAATAATATATATATATAATAAAATATATAAGAATTCAATAAGAGTAATGACATCTGTATTAGTTTTCGAGAATGTTCATTATATGATCAAAAAGTCGATGTGTAGTATAAAGCCAAAGTCACTATTGCCACTAAAATTGCGACTCAGGCAGTCATAGCATATGCAGTTTGTATATGCATAAGAACTTATGCAATAGTGTTGAGCGTGAGAGTCCGATTATATTCTAGGATGTCTATATGTAATTAAGTATGTTTATATACGTATTGATACAATTTGTATCGATTAGCTTGTATTTTAGAGCATTAGCTACATAGCTAAAAGCTATATGCTAAAAATCAGATCATATCCAAGCGTACGAATATAGCAATCGAGCTCCCTTGATCTTTTCACAACAAAGCATTGTCGACTGCAATATGTAGGGGATTTTCGATAAATTTATTTTGAACTTTTTTCAGTAATTGGAGCTCACTTTCCTTTCTCTTCCCCATCACATTAAAATCAAAATTTTCAAAATTCCGCCTTCATACTACACACTATTTTTGACGATGTTACCCCTTACGTTTTTGGCAAAAAACGAAAATTCCATTTTTTGCGAGTTTTGACGATGTTACCCCTTACGTTTTTGACAAAAAACGAAAATTTCATTTTTTTCGATTTTTGACTGTGTTACCCCTTACGTTTTTGGCAAAAAACAAAAAAATAAATAAATTATATATATACACGATAATAAGATAGGGCATTCCACTTTGCTCTTCCTCATCTTGCCTCCTCTTCGAGCGTATTTTCCAACCCGATGCAATTCTAACTAGGTATAAATTGAAACGTCTACTACATAAAAAACTTATTAATCGAAAAAGCGTTATACTACATTTAAAATTCCCCAAATTCAAGGACTAGGGAATAAAATGCCCATCTGATGCCCAAATGTGGGTATTTCTAAATGAAAAAAAAACATTTTGTAACAGCAAGCTTTTTGGTATATTGCGTCATTGTGAGTGGCTGATTCCCGTTTATAGAAGAACAAGCACAATTAAATTGGCGAACTTTTTAAAGTATTAGTATATTTTTTTTTTTAAACAGATTTATTTTAGAAGTATTTGGTAAATTTTCATTAAATTGTGTCTCACACATCAAAGAGTGATGGCGTACATGATAGTGATAGATCGTGAGTCGTTGCAGAAGCTAAATCATGAAACTGCTGAAATACGTTTGCGAACTTTGGAACAAATTTCCTCTAAATTGAAACGGGCGCTAGCTCATAATGAGAAAGTCAATGTTAAGCCAAATGAATTGTGCAAACAACTGATACGTTGGTTTGGAATTAGGTTCGCTCTAAAATCCCATCATAATTTGCTTTCAAATTTATTGTTGTTGTTGTTGTTTTGTTTTTTAGGCCAATACAAGCTCCGTTTAAAGTGTTAGAACTACTGGGTCATATTCTACGGGACAAAGAGTATCGATTAACAATTTTACACCGCATAGGTGCAGAGCGTCTAAGAAGAGAATTGAATAAAGTCAAAGCTATAATAAAAGGTCATGATGATGAATTAAAACTGAATGAGGAAATTGATAAATTGATAAAAATTATTCGGAAGCCAGAAACGGCAGTTTCAACCGCATCAAAAAGTGATCAAGTTATCGAAGTAATTGACGAGTGCGTAAGTCGTTTAAGTTTACATAGTACTGAAAGTGATCATTTAGGGGCTGATTCCTATGAGACTCCTTGGTCAAGGCCATCGGTGGCTGACTACACATCGATGAAACTTTTAGCCGACATATTAATTAATCCTTCAGCTTCAGAGATTGAAATGCAACATGCTTTACATCACTTACAAATTACCATGTGTGACTATCCTGTGGAATATTTGTTGCAACCTCCAAGTGTATTTCTTAATCTACTACAAGTTTTTGATGAACGGAAACGTGGCGTAAACGGTGGCTCAATCGCGGATATTGATTGTGTATCAAATACACTTTTGGAATTTTTACATCAACTACGAAAGGGGTTGAAATTGAAAAGAAAAACTCTGACCTACTCTTTGCCGTTAACATTAAGGACCTCTTCGAAATGTGCACTCTATGCCGATCTGCCCAACAAATCAGAATCTCCAACGCAAATACGAGTTGAGAAAGCTTTAAAACTTCTACTAGATGCCTGCATTGTACATTTGGATGTGCGCGTAGAACACGGCCACGTATCGTCAACTGTATGGGAATTAATTTACATGATTCTCACTTTGCACAAATTCATCGGTATAAGTTTAGATGCGGTATATGTTCACAGAGTGGCGGAAATTGTTCATAAACTCGACTTCCGTTATCATAAATCTGAAATTCATAGTCGTTTGAGAATTCGTCAGATGCATTTATTGTTCCTATTGCAAGACATGGCTGATGTTAATGGACTTAATAAGCCTTTGGACAATACTCATCCTTATCTACCGATTGTTCGAGATTACACCTTCAAAACGCTTTTCCCGGAGCGTTATCAACATTTGAGTGACTTGCTCGTTAAGGCGGATAAAGTGCTGGGGGAATCACTAAGCTTGCTCGATTTTCGCGAGAGCATTTTTGCCGAAGTGACTAAACTTTTAATTAATCCGTCTGTCGTTTCTTCAAAGGAAATATTGGAAAAGGGTTTAGACATTTGTCTTGTTTTGGAAAAAATTCAAAGCAGAAAATTATTGGATTTGCTTTTCGATCCGATTGCTAACTCCAGCCACATTTATCTGACAAACACAAGTCTTCATACAAAAGCTAAAAGTTTGCTAATAAAATTATTGAAATTAAAGTCAGATCCTTTAAAATCTTATGCTTACAACAAGTTAGCGGGAGCTTTTAAGCGGCATATTGGTTGCCTAATGAACGGAGAGAACTATTCTATTGAATCTTGCAACGCATTGCTGTTAGGAGCTCAAATAGTGGGAGTGCCAATATTTACAGAGTTATTGCTTCATCTTATTTTCGAGGCTTCAGAAAGTCCAAACGAGAGCATTAAGGATAATTGTTTAGTTATTTTAACGCTTTTTCTTAAATCTGAAAGGCTTTTCGATATATATTGGAATAATCTTGTGGCGCTATTGGTGCCTCTGATGCCTTTGCTGATATGTTGTACATTCTCTGAGCAGTTAATGTGCATACTGCTTAAGCTCTATGACCCGGACTGTCAACACTTACCTCCTGTCGCAATGTTACAAGGCAATATCGGATTTCTCTTCCATGAAGATGTCTGTCGTCGTTCAGAAGCCTTAGCACGTTTAATTTACATTTTAAATTCCATGGAAGAGTCGTGCAACTATTTTCCAAACATAAGTGAAATCAATGACACAATACCCAACGATTTATGTTATGTACGCTTGCCGCGGGAATATGGCAAAATATTTTGCGACCGAAGTACGGTCGTAGCCGATGGCATTTCTACAATGAACACTCTTTTCAATATACTCGACACGACAGATGTAGAACCTTGTGTGAGAAAAAGCACTCTGATGCAAATTAATGTGCTCTGCGTAAATTGGCGACTCACCGCGGAGCTATGTGAAACTGGTGCATTCTACTTGATAATGCAAGCTTTGGAAAACTCTATGCAAAAAGATTGCGACGTAGATTATCCAGATACAGCTATAGCTGCGATAAGTATATTGACAAAGGTTTTATTATACGATGCCGCGGTTCGTTGCGAATTATCTGAAACTCCTAATATCTACATTTTATTATTGAGAGCCTTAATGATGTTTGTGCATGACGTGCAACTTAAGCAAGATGCAAGCATCTGTTTGTTTTTACTACTTTTCCCTCATGAAATTGTGGCTACAGAAAATTCTTTAACAGCTCCCTGTGTATTGGGAAATCTACAAGCACCGCTCAAGTTGAACTTACGTCCAGCTCTATGCTTCGACTCTTCTTCGGATGATGAAAAACTAAAAACGATATTTCCGTCAATGACAGAAGAGAATCTTTATTGGCGTTTTGTTATCGCCCGTGCTTATGGGAACGATTTCAAGGACATAACCCAAAAAGTGATAACGAAACAAACTCAACTTGATATAAGAGACGAATTTAAACTAACATCGCACGATGTGCGTTGGATACGCTCATCACAGCCCGCTTTGTGTGTGCAGCGTATACTGCAGTCTGCATCAAACGCTACAGACCATCGATCAGTGATATTAGCGGCCCAGTTATTAAAGCAGCAATTGCTTTTAAAATATCTCGCTCGCGTTGACCTTGTCGGTTGTGAAGAGGTTAAGGCAATGCACAATTTAATAATTAAATATATGAAATTACCCCCTGGTAACGTGGCGGACTTTGAAGTTTTTGAAGGTTTGTTGGATGTTGCTTTAATCTGCATTAGAACTTCGTTAATGTTTGTAATCACTGGGATCGCCTCGATCCTTCAAAAGGATGCCCAGAACACTCTTATAATGTTACTTATAGAGAACGATGAGACTCCTATTATGTTATTCCGTAAAATCACTACAATATTGAATGAAATAATAAAAAATCATAAATGTTGCTTTGATCCAACTGTACGAGGAGTGAAGGTAAGCCTTTACTTTGGCAATGTTTTTGATTTGCTGTTGGAACGATCTCAGCATTTGCTAGAAAGTAGAGATTTGGAAAGAGTGCGTTGCCTACTTTCTGTACTTGCGGCACTCAGCTCTTGCCAGATAGATTTGCCAGATGATCTTTTGTATCAATATTGCCTGCGCTTAATGAATATGTCATCAAAACTTAGGTCATATACCCAAACTGGTGCTCAATGGCACAGAGACTGTCTATTGCCCGTTCTGCAGTTAAGCAATCAAATGGAAGAAGCCGTCTTGTCATTTCGCGCAACTACCAATTTAGCCAAGCTACTGGGCGGAATGTCCGGTCACGTCGATCCTGAAGTTCGTATTTTAGCGTGGAGTACTTTACATCGACTATCTCGAACCAAAGCGATTGACGCACCCGACCTGGTGGACGATAGCGAAGAAAGGAAGAGTTCTTATCAAAGTGGCGCCCAACTTCTACTTAATGACCTCAGTTACTTGCCTGGCGGATTTATGACTTGCTGTCTATCAACCTTATTAAATCTGGAGGAACCAATCTGTGTCAGGCAGTTAGCTGGACAACTGTTTGCATTTCTTGTTGAAAAGGACCAAATAGAAGACATTAAATCCTTACTTGTGCAGCATCAGTTCTTGCGTTTGGCTGCAGATGCTTTACATCCGTCTGTGTGCATACTTTCGGAAGAACAGCCGGCTGGTTTTGATTCGACATGCAAAGGATTATCGAATTGTGAATTAATCAGCTCCTACGCACAAATATGCAGATCAATGTCTATGAAATCCGGCGATTTTCTTACTGATCTTTGCACGCAGTCGTTTATGTTTCTTTTGTACGAGGTTTTAAAACGACCCGTACCTCAACCTCACAGTGCCTTCTTCATATTGGTGGCTGACATTACCCGCTTATATATTCTTCTATATCCGGACAACTTTACTTTCTTACAGCGGACTCTATGTCGAGATGAGGTCTGGTTGAGCGCCTACTGTCAAATTGTGTTGCTAGACGATTGCATTAAGGAAGACTCAATAATTGTCGATGTACTGCAGTTTTTAATGGTAATAAGCAAAGATGCTACAGCCTTTGACATAATTTGCGACAGTTTAACCAAATACCCTGAAGGAGTGGTAAAACTTTTCAAAAACGCGTTTTCCATAACGCAACTTGATACTCCTTTGATGACTTGTGCTTTATCAACATTGAGTTTTCTACTAATAAAATCCCAACCTGAACTAGCTGTCAATGGAAAAACTATTACGCTACTCAATGTCTTGAATTGTCAGGTACACGAAACGAAATCCCCAGATTCTAAAACTTATCATTGCGAGAATAATAAGGTTTCCAACAAAACATTAAAAAAGAGGAACAACGAAAAAGGTCAGTGGATAAATATTACGAATCGGTTTATGCCAAAAATATTTGTAGAACATTGAGTCGGACGTGGTTTCAATATTTGCCATTTCAGGTGAATGCGATGGTGGTCATGTCTCGACGGTGGCGGAACATATAAGCATTGCTTTAATACGTTTATATCTGCACATGTATCCAATGAAAGCTTGCAAGTTTACTACGGCTCCTACTGCGCTGCAACAACAAATTAGCGAAACCCTCGCATTGCTTCTAAAAGTCTCACTCGCAGCACAAGAGGCAGCCAATAATCTAAAGTTAATTAATAAGCTCTTAAAGTTATTTCAATGCTTTTTTGATGAGTACGTAAGCACTACGTGCACTACGTTTGTGCGCCGATACGGGGAAACTAGGAAGAGCGCTGTGATTCAAAACTTGCAATTACTGCTCACATTTTTATTATATTGGCACTCAGCTCAAACGATGATAATTACGGATGATTCGGTAGCGGCAGAAGTCAGTCGGATCCTAATTCAGCTTTGGCCCTGGTCGCCGCATTCTGCCGATTTGAAACTAACTATTTTACAAGTATGCGCTTTTCTTAGCGAACGTTCTATAGTAGTGTGCAAACAGTTTGTCACCATAAATTCCTCAGCGTTTGCACATTCTATCCTTCAATTAGTTGATAAAACGGTAACAACCGAAACAACAAAAGTGAAAGCAGTCTCAACGGATTGTATGCCTATTATAGTGGCCGGGCTTCGAGTTCTAATGAATTGTTGTTCCTGCGTAGAGGGTCGTACGGCTCTTCAAAAGCAGCGCACATTAAATATATTCGATACAGTGCTCACTTTTAAACCGAAGACCTCACGTCCCAAAGTAGAATTACAAAACGCTTGGTTGCGCTTTTGGGAAATATATTCACGCTACAACGAGGGTGGTCAGGTGTGTCATTTGAATGCTTTGTGTTACGCTATACATCAATCTGAGCCCCGGTCAGAAATACGACTGCTCTCGTTACGTATTATACGTAATATGTCATTTCTGGGCAGTAATCGTTCTACACTCATTACGTCGACCGATTTCATTTATATGATAGACGAAATTGTAGCGCAGCCTATGGAAATAAACACGCCAGGGATTACATATGAAGAACAGTGGCTAATTTGCTTAGCCCTTTGGAAACTTATGTCTGGCGGGGTAAAATTTGTTGCTATGATCCGTGGCACTAAACTGGCCAAACACTTACGCGTACTACGGGATACGGTGAAAAGTTTCATAGAGGAAGAGAATATTGTTAACTACACTAAAGAGTTGTCGGACACATTGAAAAAAATATTTAACTTATTCGACCATTCTTAAGTTCGTTAACGTAATTATTAAGTAAGTGTGAAAGTGCAGATATATTCAGATGTAAGCAAAATTTTTGTTAAAAATATACAAATATTACTTGCAAAACTATTTCCTGATTTTTACACAGAGGAGGGGTACGGGCTTGCGAATTTAATGAAAGCTCCGAACTACATTTGATTTTATTTCAGTTTGAAGAAAAAAAAAAAAAGAAAAACGTTCTGCATTGGTTTTGAACGTGATTAAGAGCCAAATTGTAGAAAATTCAACAGGTCGGCAAGTTTTACAAATTCTTTTACTGAGATAAACTTCTATCCACTGATAATAACTAGCAATAATTATATAAAAAAAAAAAAAAAAAACAAAGCTTAAAATATAATGACTTTGAATAGCTGGACATTTATTTATTAAAAGTCAATGCTTATCTAAAGATGAAAAGCAAGCTTGTTTTGTGGATTTTTTATTTAAGCTGCTTGTTGCTATTAATTCCAACTTTAACATTAACTGAGTTGGAGTTGAATTGGTAGGCAAAAGATATTATTGCGTGTGCCAGAGACAGTAAGACAGTAAGATTCAATAAATTTTAGTCATTATAAAGAATGGAAAGAGCCAGAAGAAAAAACATGGATATCAGGAACAGCTTGGGTGGATCAAATCGGGCAGCCAGAGCTTAATTGGAAATATGTTCAACTGAAAGAAAGCGCTACGCATTTGAATCTAAAACAAGAGTCTTCAGATCCCCTCAAAGAAAATGCAATAAGTAACATGCGAAATATGTATGAACGTCTCTTGGGCACAGTAAACAACTCAAAGCCTACATTTTCTAAAGTTTCCGCCCTGTGCAATAACGGTACATATTATTTTCGTACCTTTGATGGTTTTTGCAATAATCTTCTTTATCCGGATTACGGGATGACTAAATCGAGATATTCGCGCTTGCTGCCACCCAATTATAGCGACGGAATTCACGCGCCTACCAGGTCGGTCACTGGCAGCCTTCTGCCAAACGCTCGTCTCTTATCGTTATCGTTGTACGGCGAAGGCACAAAAGCAGACAGTTTTCGTACATTAATGACCATGCAATGGGGACAGCTGGTTGCGCATGATTTAAGTCGATTCACTCATCAGGATGTGCCAGGTAAGCACAAACGTCAAACGTAAATTATGAATGCTTTTATTTTACCTTTTTAGCGGATTGCTGCCGAAATTTCAATCATAAAATGTGTTATCCCATTAGATTGCATCCACTAGATCCAATTGCCTTAAAGTCTGACGAGATATGTTTAAATTTTTCACGCAGTCATTCGGATAAGAATTCACGGCATGCATCAGATAATTCGATTTATGCAGAAAAAATCAGTTTTACTACCGCTTTTCTAGATTTGGGATCAATTTATGGTAATTCAGTATCCGAGAGTAAACAAGTCCGCCTCTATAAAGACGGCCTTCTTAAGGTTGGTCGGCGAAAAGGTTTTTTGCCTATCATCAAGTCGAACAAAAACTTTATGTGCCCGGCGCAAAACCGATATTGCTACGCAATGCCAGATAATCGAAACCAATTCATACCTACGTTAATTATTTTGCACACAATGTTCGTAAGAGAGCACAATCGTTTGGCTAATTTGTTGCTTCGACTCAATCCGCACTATTCCGATGAACGGATTTTTCAAGAAGCTCGAGAGATTAATGTAGCCCAGTTCCAGAAAATCACTTATTACGATTGGTTGCCTTTGATGATAGGGCATAACTATGCGTACAAGAACGGCCTTCTTCATCATGTAAGATCCCCTGGAAATTATATCAATGACTATGATCAGTATATGAATGCCGCTCCATATGCTGAATATGCTGCTGCGGCTTTTCGTTACAGTCATCATCAGATTCCTGGCTGGTTTACGTAAGTTTTATAAAATTTATTTGAAGCTTTTAATATTATGTAATAATATTTAATATACTGCAAATTTGTTACACCATAGTATGATCTTTTCTGATCGACGTCGTAATCAAACAATGTGCTTAAGTGATTATTTTGATCGTGAACAAAATATAAACTTGGTTGAAAACGGAAATAATTTCGATTCTCTCTTACTGGGTTTAATAACGCAACTGCAAAAAAGATCTGATGATAACATTGATCGAGAAGTATGTCTAACACAAATCATTATTTAGGAATTTAGTTGGAATGGGAGTGGTATTAATTTTTTTTTTTCTTAGATCAAACATAGATTTAATAGAAAGGTTTTTAAAGATTTTGGTTCGGATTTAAAAGCGCTTGATATACAGCGTGGACGGGACTTTGGCCTACGGAGTTATAATGATTTTCGAGAATATTGTGGTCTCGCAAGAGCCTCTAGCTGGTCCGATTTTGGCAAAGAAATATCCTTAAAAGTAAGTATTCAAAAGTATCTCAAACTTAGCTGATCTAACCTTAAATCTACTTAGAAAATATCTATTATGCGAAAGTTGTACAACTCGCCCGACGATGTGGATTTAAGCGTAGGTGGCTCTTTAGAAACACATGCTGCGGAAGCGATCTTTGGGCCCACGTTTCAATGCATAGTCGGCAAACAGTTTCTAAAAACCCGCAAGGCAGATCGGTTTTTTTTTGAACACGACAATTCATTTGGAGGCTTCAGTGAAGGCAAGTCTATTAAAAATTCCTGCATAAAGAGTGTAGAGCAAGAGTAAATTAATTTTATTGCAAAACGATTTTTTATTATGTACATTAAATGGAAAGTAGTCTGTATTACAGTCGTCAATAAAGATTTTCTTTTGGCAATTTGTCTCCAAAGCCATACACATACATACATACACATAATACTTTAAAGAGAATTCGTACAACATTTAATTAAACTATATTCACTTTCCAGAACAATTAGCTGAGATACGCAAAGTTACTTTAGCGGGCCTTATTTGCAAGAACAGTGACAATATAAGTTATGTGCAAACGAATGTTTATGTTTCTTCCTCTAGAAGGTAAACACTTTTAAATATTTGTATATAATTTTAAAATGAAAATTTTCTCCTTTTACTTCAGAAACAAGATAGTGAGCTGTCAAACGATGGTACAACAACAACTAAACCTTAATCTGTGGAAAGATCAACCCCTGCTTCGGAAATGAGATGACTTTTCTAAATCTTCTTCGTCTTAACGATTAGCCAATACATACAACGGAGTTATGTAAAGTTTATAATTATGTAAAATTAAAAAATCTCAGTTAACTCAGTTTTTGACCGAAAAGGATCAGACTTTCTACGAGCGTGGGATTTTCAAGTTGTCAGAGAGATGGCAAAAGGTCATTGAACAAAATGGAAAATACATTATAGATTAATCTTCATTCCGAGTAAAAATAAAAAAACTTTTATTTCATTGAACAAATCGGCAAATACTTAGTTGCCATTCCAATATATTGTGGGATCCAAAAAGTGGATTTACCTGATTCCAATTTTGTACTATTGGTCAAATTAATATTATAGATTAAGCATAAAATCTTCTTGCCACTGTTAAATGAGAAGTGTTTCAAAAAATAGTCCCGTTCGATCTAAATTTTTTACATTTATTTCACAGATTCTACCGATTTTCCTCGAGAAATAGTGAAAGTTTCAATTCTTTTCGCTTATTCACAATTATTTCGCAATGACACGTTATATAGAAAATAGACGAGAAAATGACCCAATTCAATCGATTTTCGATAGTGCTCGTCCTGAGGCCGGAGAATTGCAGATGGGTTAAATTTCGCCAAAATATTTCAAAAATTGCAATTTGTAGATTCAATGCAGAGCTTTGTTCAGGGAAAATATGCCTCAACTGAGCATATCAACTGAGCACAAATCTATTGGCTTAATCCATCTTAACTCAACATCGCAAAAAAAAAAAAAAATTCTCGAATTTGAGTGTAATATGCTCGTTGTATTTTGTTTATTGGATAATTTAAACCTTTTACCAGACGCCCATCACTGAAAAGTTATAGAAGCATTTATTTTGATCTAGCATAAGAATGCTCTGCGATTTATCGGTCTCGGTAAACGTAATACTTGGTTGGTTTATGATCACGCATATTTGTTGTTGTTTAAATATTAACTTACCATAAATTATAGAAATTTTTTATTTTTTCACTAAAACGATGTGAGAGAGTCAGTGAAAAGCATTTTGATCTTACATGCAAGACTGGTAAGTAAATTAAATAAGAAACACAATTTCATCGGCCATCATGATTTGGTTGTCTTCAGTCATGCGATGAATGGCGGCTTGAATTTCTTCTTTTGTAAATGGTTCTGGATTGTTCTCGTTAACAGCAGCTGTAATGCGTTGTAAGTTAAGACTTTGCTCGCGCGCCTCTCGGAAAAGTCGTTGAAGACTGTTTTTAAAACTACCTAAACGATTGTCCGTAATAGATACTGGAACTGGCTCAGTCGACATTTCCGTAGACCCCGTTTCGGGTTCGGTTTGAATATCAGATGAATTTGTTGTCAATTTGCGCGCTGTGGAAGCCTGTCTAGTATCACGCCGTGTTAAATCACCAGCGTCCGGCTGTGGAGTCTCTATTTCATGATCACTCTCATCATCGACAACGGAAGTAGAATCTTCAGTGCGACCTACACGTGTCCGTTTGCTGCGATGAAGCGGCGATGCTCTCCGCGTATCACTGCCATTTTCAGGCTCTTCGCCTGAAGAGTTCGCGTTACTAGCACGACGTCTCTTACTTGCCTTCTCTTTTTCTAAAACTTTCTTAAAATATGCAAATTGCACAAGTTCAATGGCGGCTTGGGCATCGTCGGCTGTTACTGTTTTAGACATACGGGCCCTGGCATGAGCCGTTGCCAAACGAATTAACGTCTCTAAAGTACGGGCTGTAATAGGTTGAGTGCGTGCTACTTGGGGCTGCTCGTCCTCTTGCGATCGCAAGCGCGAATATTCATTCGATATAACTTCGCAAGCTTGTTCACTCAGCTTGGGTTTCATGCACTTGGCAATATGTATATACTTTCTCATAAATTCTACAGATAAAATTTTCTCATGTCGCTTCCTAGATTTTCCATGCAGTAATGAATCATATTTTTCATAAATTTCGGTATCTTTCTTATTGTCGGTGCTTGATGCAAATGAAAGCGAGTCGGCATACGAACTTCCCATGGATAGAGGCTCACCATCGGCCTCTTTTGGATTGCGATATCGGTGCATTCTGACCACATGGTCAGAAATTAGCTGATCGATATCGTTATCAATTACATCGCGCATAACAAATAACAGATCAAAACGCGAAAGTAGTGAATCTTGCAGACCTATGTTTTCCATGGGGGTCTTATATGGATCGTAACGGCCGTAAACAGGATTTGCAGCTGCGAAAACGGAACAGCGAGCGTTAAGAGAAGCATGTATGCCTGCTTTAGATATAGTGACTCGCCCTTGTTCCATGACTTCATGTATTGCAGTACGATCGATGTCGCTCATTTTATCAAATTCATCAATACAGACGACACCCCGATCAGCTAAAACCATAGCACCTGCTTCTAAACGCCTTTCTCCGGTCTCTTGATCGGTTGTAACAGCAGCTGTCAGACCAACTCCACTAGAACCGCGACCAGTTGTTGGTATGGCACGAGGAGCCGTATTCAAAACGTAGCGCAACATTTGTGACTTGGCCACACTTGGATCCCCAATAAGTAGAATATTAATATCACCGCGCAAGCGAGTACCGTTAGTCAAAATTTTTTCAACCCCACCCAATAACAGACACAGAATCGCGCGTTTCACATGAGCATTGCCGTGAATAGAAGGAGCCAAACTTTTAGAAAGTAACTCAAATATGTCGGCGTTCTTTGCCAGTTTTTTACAAAGAACTATGTCTTCGCGACTAATATCTAAATTGCTGTCTTTGCTCAGCAGCGATATATTGTTAGCTATCAACACTGTACGGAAAATTCCCGAAGCGTAACCCCCTTGTTTACCAGGCAAACAACGATGATTTCCCACGATTTGCACACGATCTCCGGGCTTGCAGCGATCCACTAAGTCGTCATCACAAATTATGTCCACTGATCGTGGCAGTTGACCGGCCGGTGCTTTCTCTGGCATCTCTTGAATAGTCAAAGATTGATGATCTTTGTAAACTGACAGACCAAACTCGGTTTCCAGCAAGTTGCCATCTTCATCTTTTGTTGGGTAAACCGCACTAGAAGGCACGGCCTCAAACGAAGTTAAGTCCGTATACTTTCGTTCAATGACCTTACGCGTAACCGGACAATAATGCACTGAACGCACAACTTTTGGACGAATTAGTGATACTTTCGTTACAATACCTTCAACGCAAACCAAATTCCCAAGATATCTGTTGTCAAATGAAATTTAAAAATAAATGGATTGAGCCTAGTCTAAGGAGCTAAGTCTGTAAGATCGTTTAAAACAACTCACGTTGAAGTTAAAGAACGAGGTGTTAAATGACGATTACCGAAACATCCCTCAAATCCTACAAAGAAATCTTCATACCCTTTGGCGTAAGTCGGATCCACGGTAGATACGTACTCCTTAAGTGCTCTGCCAAAAGCTAACAGTTCATCTGAAGCATTCGTTAGCAACCCAAGTGCTCGCTGGGAATTTTTGCGCTTTAAATCGTTAATATTCACAATTAGGCGGCGACTTTTTTCCCCGATCATGTCTTTAACATGACCAGCATAAATGCCTTGATCTTCTTCATCGTCAAGAAAATCGACAAATTCCCTTTGTATGTCTTTAATATATTGTTCGGCGTCTACCATTTCAACTTAGAATATTTTATACTTTGATTTTAAAAATAAGGAAAATAATTTTAACAACACACAATAAACTGAGAGACAAAATTACATTTACACAAAACTGAAACAACTAAATTTGGCGGGATCGTGATAAAAAATGAACTGGAATATGATTTAGAGCTGCCAACTCTTAAGAATCGTAACAGCATGTTTACACATCCCCGGTTTTTGTTTGAAAATTCATATCTTCATTAATCGTACACATTCTGCCAATATATATATACTACTCCTACTACTACATCTATATACTGAAATGGAAAGGGTAATGGTGGTTGGTATTCTAAATGTCTAAATGTCTTCCTCATTGTCTCCGTTTTTGATTTTGTATTGATATGGGTATGAGCAAAAACACATTATGGGCAAAATGAAATCATCAATTTTAAAATGATACTCATTGAGAAAGCCGTGACGTTTCTAGTGTCATTGCTGCGGTAACATTAACATTCGTTAAATGGGTAACACTGTCAACATATTTAATAAATAACTAGAGGAAGATTGATCAGCAGGAAAACTATTAAAATTTTTGAAAGGAATCTTTGGACTAAAAAAATGTCCTTGAATTATGAGGAGATGTGTTGGAAAGGTAAAATGGCATAATCGTTTTGCTTTATAGGAGGAAGTAAAGTGTTCCGTGCAGCAGCATTATGCAGTTCGGTTTTTAAGCATTTATTAAACACTTAGGTGTCGTCAATGCTTTTCAAATAACAGAATTCTTATGTGTTACAGATGTGCGTGATTATTTTCGCAAATGGAGGGAAGATAATGAACGCAGAAGTGACGACGTTATCCAGCTGTGGGAAGCCGTTCTTGAAGATAAGGTGATAAAAACTGGTAATGAGAAAAATTTGATTTTGGAACAAGTTATTGTTGCTGCCTTGGATACTGCCCGTTTCGACATTGCTGGGAAATGCATAAAAGAGCTCAGTTCAGAATTTCCCGGAAGTCTTCGTGTTATGAAATTTAAGGCTATGCGTTTGGAAGCAATGGAACGCTATAATGATGCACTAGAAGTGCTAGACGCTATTATTGCCAAAGATGAAACTAATGCAGCACCCAGGAAACGAAAGGTAGCTATACTAAAAGCGAAAGGCCGACGGATCGAGGCAATAAAGGAATTAAATGAATATTTAAAAAAGTAAGTGCATGCCGTGTCCTTGTCCTTGCTTTCGTGTAACGGGTAATTTTAATGTTTTCTTTATCATATCAGATTTATGTCAGATCAAGAGGCCTGGCATGAATTATGCAATTTGTATTTGGCGGAAGGTGATTACGCGAAAGCAGCCTTTTGTATGGAAGAAGTTTTATTGCACAATCCTCATAGTCATCTAATACATCAAAGACTGGCGGAAATACGTTACACTATGGTAAGCACTTATTCAAATTTCTTACTTTTTTATTTTGCTCCTAAAACTCCGTCTGGATTCATCGAAAATTTGCATTCAAATTAATATGAGTCGATCTGACTACAATCAGTATGTTATTTGAAAATACAAAATCAAGTACACAACCATTTAATTGTGTATGACGAATACGTCATGATCTGCTCATCCGTCCTCGTCGGATTTTCTCATAAAATTTTTTTCATTATTAATGTGTATTTGTCGTAATAGTGTATTTTGGAACATATTTTTCTCATTACAACCTAATTTCATATTACACATACTCTCTATCTTTACGAGTACATCGCTAAAGAGGTCAACACAATTATTTTATATCTAAATTATCTAAACTTAATTATTAGCATATTGACGAATTATTAGAAGAGAAAGATGAATCTAATAAAATTATTTAAGAATCTGCTAAAATTTCTTATTTGCCTTGCTGTGCTTTAAAGGGAGGTATGGACAACATAGAAATTGCGCGAACATATTTTTCACAAGCCATTAAACTTAATCCTAAGAATCTGAGAGCTTTGTACGGATTTTATTTGGTAAGTAATGTTACATTGAATTTCAATACGATTTAGATTTAAAGCCCATTTTTAACAACAAATAAGTCTCACATCGGAGAGTTAGATTTTCAAATTTTTAGAATAAAATAGTTTATGTCAAAGCACTCTACAAGATCCTTTTTCTGATCTCAAGACATATACTTAATATATTTTAGAACGTATTTGAAATTGGGCAACAATAGGAAAAAGTCAGCTTTCAAAGCAAAAGCATTTCTTAATCTGCTCGTAGAAAAATGAAGGGAAAGCATTGTCTTGGATGAATATTCATTCAAATAAAACTCAGAACGATTTCAAGCTTCAATGGAAACTATCGGGAAGAACTTAAGGAGTATCTAAACTAAAGACATGCATACCGTTATATTATTCTGGTGGATGGGGAATAAAAATCTTTCTTTATTTCAATATTTCTTCCTTACCATCGTACAAAAAAAGAAAAAAAAAACAATCAAACATTAACCCTGTGTTCTGATTCCTGCTCTTTTTTTAGTGCTGCACTATGATTGCCAATTCTCGCGCGGTGGGTACAAAACGTAAGGAAGCTCAAAAAATGGCACAATGGGCTCTGAATCAAACTAGTGTCCTCACAGCGAAACGATCAACCATAGAAAACAATGAGGAACTCATTGATGCTTTGGAAGGTGCATTTGCAAATTTGGACGTCAAATCAATATAATAAATAGAAAAACCAAAGCATTTAGTTACGATGTCATAAGTTTTTAAAATTATATTTAGTAATTTAAGTCTTTAATATGGAAATGGGTGTGTTTTTGTTTCTTTAAATACTACAAAAAAAAAAAAAAAAAAAAAAAAAAAAAAAAAAAAAAAAAAAAAAAACATCTTTATCGCTGCAAACGTTTGCTTGGATATATGGTAAAGCAAATCAGTACAACTATTCACAGTTAACTGGTAAAAAAAACAACAATTGAAAAACACGATAAGAAGGAATGGTGGTAAACACGATGATCGGTTGCTAGGTGGTTTCTTTCATTGATGTAATGAACATTTTCAACACATATGCAACATTAATTATGCTTTCATTTCCAATTGTTTAAATTATAGTCATCATCATCCCCCGTATCTTTTTTTTCTTGCGAAATCAGTTTGTTGAAGAGCTCGGGTAAGAAACTTTGCGTCTTTTCATTCGAAATATACCTTTGAAACTAAGAGTTGGCGAAATTTTACGCTGGCGCTCGTTATTGCCATTTTTACTGCATTGACTTTGCGAGGAGGATCCATTGCTTAAGGAAGTCGATGGAGAAGAAGGTATACGACCGTTAGCATTAATTTTACCGGATGTGCTTAGCAATAAAGTATTTCGTGGCGTCCCGTCAAGATACTCCAAATTTGTCAGCATCCCCAGTATATATTCTCGGTAATCGACTACAGTGTTTGCGGGCTGCATTATTAACGTATCAATGTCTCCTGTGTTTAATGCCGCGATAGCAGTAGCGTACATATTTAGAGTGCAATAATTGAATGATTCTTTAATGCCCGGATTTCCCATAATGGATAAGTGCTCCAGTGTTGGACATTGCGTACGTATGCGATGTATCCAGTCAACAACATTTTTAATATTGCAATTGTTAATCCTAAAATATGTATTGAAGGAAGAGACGATGTTACACATCCTTTATATCGAATCTTTAGATTTAAAATATTTTTAAACCAAATTTAATCTGCTTTGCTAAAGAGGGGAAGTTAGTACAAAGACAAAATAACCTTTGCAGTATGTACTACGTGCGATGGGTTAGTGAATAAACGAGAGATGGGTGCATTTAAGAAAGGAAGCAAAATGTACAATTTTTCTCATTTCGTTTATAATAATCGTTAGTCGGCCATAGCCATAAGAAAAAGGAAATTTTATAGAACCACATATAAGGGACGTATATGACTGAAATGAATGATGAGCAAAGGTTAGTCTTTCAAAGCTGGTCGATGATTAGTTTAACATGAAATTATGAGGAGAAAGTATGAATGTATAAAGCAGAGGATAGCGTTAAGTGATTCAAGTTTGCAGATGAAAATGAGAAATTCTTCACAAGCTCTTTTAATGGTTATGATACACGCACACATATATAGAACATATAGGAATTATTATAATGAATATGTCCTCTCTTACCACAATATCTTCAAATTCGGCAAGAATGGTAACGTGTTAACATCCAAATTGCTATTTCTGTCCAGTATCAATGTATGCAAGTCTTCGAAAAATGATAAGAAGGAGAGATTTTGAAAACTATTGTAACTTAAATCTAAAAATTTTGTTTGCATAGCATATTTTTCCGCTATCCGTCGAGGTATAGTTTTTAAATTTTCATATGCTAATGAAATTCGACCATTTTCCTCAAGTATATTATTATCAAGCCAAGAGTCATCGCTCGAAGCGCTCCGATTTGATATACTTCCGCTGATCGAATAAGTATTTGTAGCAATCATTTTTGGATAAGAGTCCAAATAAAAGCTGTTATGGGAATCGATTGAGAACACGTCGTTGTACTCCGCGGTCGGCAAGCTATCGTATGATTGAAAGTTGGCACAATTTTTTAAAATCTGAAATAACGATGAAGTGCTGAAATTACAAATTGTACTATGATTTAATTACGGGTATTATGGGTCGATTATTAAAGAAATTACTTCGATCACAATAAACATTGAACGAATCTAACTGTTATCACATATCAATTCAATAAATTTACACGTTTTTCTAACTCCTCCGGCTAGTTTTTGGAGAGTCTTCTTTCAGCCAAAATATCAAAACAGGTGGCGCACTTTTTTTTTTTTATCCATATTAAACAAGTGACTTGCTGCAGTGATTTTACAAATTTGGTGCGGAAATTCAAAAAGATTCTCTAGGTTAAAATAAAACAAAAGTTTTCTGACTACTGGTGTTTTGAGGAAGAGGGTCACAAATCGTAGCGTTTCATTTAAAATAACTATAGTTTAAATATGGTCGAAAAGTGACAATTGGGAGTGGGAGTGCAAAAATGTTACCGATTTTGTAACGCATTCCAGGCTGTTGGACGGTAACTTAAGATGTTCCGATTTAAGATTTAATATTAAGTGAAAAGATCAAGGAAGAAGGGAAAGAAGGGAAGGGAAGAAAGGAAAATTATAGCGATTATACTCTTGTTGGAAAACCTCAAACATTTTTGGTAAGTGTTCGAAAATTTTTTATTGAAGTTTGATTATGCCCTTGACCTAAGATCACCCGATTGTCACTTATCGAAGAACTTTTGAAAATTTATTAGAATGCCAAGCCTTTACAAAATGATGATAAACTCAAATCGTGCTTGGCAGGATTTTGTGCGGGTTTTTGGGGTAGATTCTATGCTGAAAGTTCACACTCACTTAAATGATTAGATGACAAATAATAAGAACGCGCATCGGTTATGGAGATACTAAAATAAGAAACAAATGCCAATAGCTAGCATGAGTAAGGGTCTAATGGGCTACTGATAAGTAACTTAGTACCTATCAGCTATGTTTTTGATTTCATGGAAAAACTTCACCTTTTTGACAATCTACGAGTGGTAAAGTCGTGTTATTTCCTTTTCACTTCAGTTCAGCTTGAACTCCGTATATTAAAATTTGTATTTTCTCTTCTGTTAATTTTAATAAATCCGACTTTCTTTCACAGGAAGAGGGATTTAATTTTTTTTTTTTTTCAATATGAAACCATTTACCTGTTTATGCTTACGCTTGATATATCAATTGTCTCCGACATAATTTCAAAGGGCAAGTAAAGAAAACAACAACAACTACAGTTATCACAAAGTCAGGAAAGCAATAAACAAAATATACAAAAAAAAGAAAAAAAGAAACGAATATGTAATAACATCTAATAGCAGTACAACGCGACACACAGCATAACATTACTTATTAAGATGTGTGTAAATGCAGTAAATCCTCCTTTACCGTACACCCACGTCCACACATTAATAGAGCGGTTCAATTAAAACTAAAAATTTTTATTGTGCTTTTTTCTTTTTTTTTTTTTAAAGGCGATTATGTTGTGTTTGAATCGAGGCTCACAGACCGAGTGTTGAATTGCTGAAGTTCGCGCGCGTATTATACAGTTTTTAAATTGACAAAGAATTATATTCGAGCTGGATGATTTAAAAGTAATTATGCCTCTTTTAAAACAACAATAACAACAATAATAACAACAACAATAACAAAAATTGTTATCATGTTTACTTATTATTCAAGTTGTTTTCGTAACTGAATGCTGCCGTGTGACCGGCCAACTGATGGAGCCTCATCTCGTTTTTCTTTTTTTTTGCTGACAAGCGACTAGGATGACAATTAGCATACTGCGGACGATATTATACAATATATATATATATCGTGGGTTGAGTGAAGACATTTAATCACATTTTCTAATGAATATACGAGAGAGAGAGAGAGACTACGTAGAACCCCTAAAGAAAAGCCTGATTATGCCTCGAGAATATAACACATCTATGTATGTATATATATGTATATATATTTAAGCGTAACTATGTATGTATATCATGTACGTATTGTTGTTATTTAATTCTTATCATTTTTGTTAAAGAGCCAGAGAAAAGAGAATTATTACAACGGCAACGTTGTTGTAAACCTTTTTTGACTATGAAATTATCCGGCTGGATAACCATCATTGTGTAAAGATCGTAGCAAACAGATTTTTCCGCTCTATATAAGAGAAAAGAAGTATGAACTTTTATTCATTCATTCATGCAGGTGAAGTTCGAGTGTATGTAAGAAAATTGAAAATAAATTTTATAATCTCTGACGCATTCGTTGGCATTATTTTCTCATGGAAAGATTTGTTATCTCCACGTCTGTCCTGGATTGCAAACTAATATGGAATTTTGGCTTTTTCACAAATATCGTTTTGTATGCATGGTTGTGCATGAAAAGGAAGAAAAGACCGTAAGGAGTAATTGTTCGTGGATGACTCGGCATCGCACGTTTCATTTTCCTGTTTTTCTAACATTATATACCGGATAGTCCGGACTAAGTCTGTTGCTCATTTTTACAAAACTACTTTTGAATTTTGCCCTAATAAGAGGCGATCAGTTGTTTGTTGTGTATTGCATAAGATTTCGCTTTGTCTGCAAAGATACCTTTGATCCGATTGCTTTTCATTTATCGACATCATATGTCCAAGTCCAAAATTTACAACCTTTGCGTGACACTTCTGATCGACAAGGATGCAACTTCTGCTGGGGTAAATGTCATACCGAAGCTTAGAGATGCTTAAACGTTACCACCATATATTTTACGAGTGTCGTGGTTTGCTAAAATAGGAACCATGACAAAGTTAATGGCACGATCAAATTCATTTAAACGATTCTACGCAACGACGTTATATGAACCTTCCCCATTAGGCATCGCGGTAAGTTGTTCTGCTAGTGGGTGCGGATTTATTTATTTTTCAGAAAAAGCTATCAGAACGCATACGTAAATTAATTAGGGCATTATGTGGACTACTGAAAATTAACTGCAATGCTTGTCGAACCATTCATCGTTACTTTTGCAATGTGATGAGATTTTTCTTTCAGCAAGCTAAGAGGGAATAACATAGAAGTGAGTTATGCATTCATTTATAGACATTCAGTCTCGACTTCCGTTTACCTTCGAATTTCACAAAACCTTTCTTACAACCAGTTAATTGCGTTGACCTCTTTAGCGACGTAGTCGTAGACTCGTCAGACACAAAGTGTGCGTAACACGAAAGTAGATAGCAAAGAAACGACTTGACAGAAATGAGAAAAATAGTCTCTGATGTAAAGTGTTATGACATATGCAATAACGATAACAGTTTATGAGGATTGATTGATTGATTATAGCGCCCATTGAAAACTATAAGGAATGGATTAGTGTGAAGGAAACTACATTTTCGCGTAGTTTCATTCCCTCTATCTTATAAATTCTGAAACTAAACGGCAATCAAGATATCAAAGCCTAAATGCTTATAAATTGTGTAGCAGCATCGCTCGCAATGAAGTCAAACTCTTCACATCTTCTGTGAATAGATCAGTAGAGCTACTGCCAGTGGTTTTTCAGCAGTCACACATCGCAAGCCTAGTCCTATGCAAAAGTATACGTTTTTATGAAACACATTTCAAAGGATTTATGCCTCGACAAAGAGTAGCCATTTTAAGAGTTGTCTTTACCCGGTCTGGATGACTCATTGCAGTTTAGTTTTGTGAAAATAATTTATAAATCAATTTCAGGTAAACGATTTCTTTTTGTTTTTTGTTTTTTGTTTTTTGCTGAATTGCAAGCTAACTTATCGTACGGCAGCAATTTATGTTCATTCACACACCGTTTTTATGAGATTTGTTCTAATTACGTGTCTGTTTATGTTGGAACGGAAGATTTTCTATTTTATGATTTGCTTCTGTAAATCAAAATAGCCAGCAAACCTCTCTATATAGGATTAGTGTTGTTTTTATTTATAACAACAATAAATATATCAGTTTATTGCACTTCTTATCAGAAGAAAACACATTTATGTTGCGTTTAACTCGCATCTGGCAGTCACGTAGTACTTACTTACTTACTTACTACTCTGGTTTCTTCACATTTATTCGTTTCGATTTTCAGTAAATTAATGCAAGTCATCACAGCAGGCATATCTGCACTTAAAACAGCATTTAGTTCAACAATTTAAGACAAGGGACGGAAGTAGGAACTTTCCTTTTCATTTACTTAATTGATACTCACACACACACAACGCATACATAACGAAATTGAAAAAGTGCGAAAATTATGACCAATAATGGGAATGGAAAGAGAGACGACATGTTATTATGTTGACTTTAAAGTCATAAAATTTCAAAAATTTATATAAAGAAACTGAAGTTAGTACAGAATAGCACCGATTGGCTTGCAAGTACAAATAATACTACAATTTGGATTGGACAGCAAAGTTTACTCTATATTGGCTTTATTTGTGATTTCCTGCGATTTTTGTCGGGGCTTTGAATCCACTTTCACACATTCCCACTAAGAGCTGGGTATCTAGAGAGAGAACCATTTTTTTTTTCAATGGCCGTAGCGGCAGCGCACTGCCGACTAGTGGCCGTACAATGGGATCAAACCCCTATGGATTCTTGATCTTTATTATATCATCCTACGTTCCCCGTCCATGTCTAAGATTAGGGGTTCGGATGTCATCTTCGTGCGGTTTTATATCGAAACCTGTCTTGCAAACAGCTGACACATATCTTCCATCCTACGGTGTCCATTAACATGACCGCTAGCCAGTTGACTCTTAGAAATCTGGAAAGCCTGTTCTCCAAACATGCCCAAGACGAATACAGTGTTCTGCGCATTTGTGCCTTAGCACAGATCGCATGCGTTATCTTCTCGTAAATTAAAACAACACAAATAATTGGAAAACTTTCCATGACTAGTAAGAAATTGGGTTAGGAAAAAATTAACTTCTCCGTGCTTTCTCCCCACCCACTGTTCAGAATCAGAGTCAGACTAATACTAAATGAGGTATAATTCTATTAGGCGGTGTGAAAAGTAGAACGCCCTCGTCAGTTGCTAGTCTCGATAGCCCGCCCATTCCAGTTATAAGTCTAAAAGCTTAGCTTCTGTTAATCTATGATTTTACAAAAATTGTTTAACATGAGGAGAACTAAAGCTCTTAGTTTTTCCATAAGCAACAGTTGCATGCTGTTGTCCTATATGTAGCAAGATGGGTACAGATTAGTTGTGGATATATTTAGTGGTTCTGTAGACAGAAACATTGAAAGTTCTACAGCGTTTAGTTTATAGGCAAACAAGTGAAATTCGTTTGTGTAAAAAAATTGGTTTTCATTTATTCATTTCGATCTTGTAAATATTTCTCGAAAAAACAATTAATGCTTTTTGAAAAACTTATTTATTTCAAAGTAATTTTAAATGCGGTTTCGCTGACTCGCCAAAAGAACAAATCTGGTTACTTTAGTTCGAATGAAAATAAACAGCAATAAATATATGGAATTAAAATAAATCCTCAAAAATAAACGTAATCAGTATGAAAAGTTAAAGCTTTTCAGTAGCATTTCATCTCCATGAACATAAGCTTAAAATTATACACCAAAACTCGATTTTGCGCTATAAAAAAATTCTAAACAGAATAGAATAGAGTAGAGAGACAGTAGAGAGAGAGAGAGAGCTGTTTTATGGTGAACGATCATAAAAATGGTCCGATCCAGTTCCAATTATTAATAGCGTTCGTCTTTAAGTTAAAATATCTCAAAAATTGTGAGACAGATGTAGAGAATAATTCTGAATCGAACTTAATATGTCGTTTCCGCAACTGGCGTCGGGTAACAGAGATACTAGTAATGAAAAGGAAGAGATTTTAAAATGATTCTAATTATAGAGTTTAGGTTATGAGCAACAACAACATTATCAAATATTTATCCATTTTTTTATACTCCACACCACTTGTACTAGGTACAAGGGTATATTAAGTATATATGCAACATTCAGAAGGATTTGAGATAGATTCACCTTTTAATAAACTGATCAATGATGAAAACTATTCTGAAATACGCTTGTCCGTCCGTATGTACGGGCCGTAATTTTTGAAATGATATTTGGTACACTGATGTGGTTTAGTTCAACGACAAACGCTGTTGAAAATGGTTCGGACCGGATCACCTTTGGCCACTTTCCATGTAAAGACTTGTTTTAAAAAATGGATATATGGATAACTGTAGGGTGGCGTAGAATATTTCATTGTGGGCTCTGCCACGCTATTGTATTTTTACTTGTGGGTGTGTCTTTGTGTGCCTGCCCTTTCGCAAGCCGCTTTCAACCCGATGTATAGACGTTTGTCAGTCTTTAATATGCTACTGAGGGTTGCATCAATCAAGGTTATAGATAGATATGGAGACAAAGATGTATGCGAGTAAGTCAATTTGGAATATTAGTGAGATTACCCATCACCCATATATATATATATATATATATATGTATATACATATACACATAACAGAGCTTCAAGCGATTCCATTCCATTACGATTACGATTATATTGTATCTGATTTGGCTCCAATTTCCATTTTCCCCTACTCGAGAGGGCACTTCTAGTTTCCTTTTTTAATGCATATATGAAAGTATTTCTAGAGAGTATTTCCATCCATTTAATCGAATATGAAAAACGATTTTGAAAACGATTAACTTGAAGCTAAACCGCTTAAATCGAGGCTTCGATGTACGCTCGATGTGCGATCGAGAAAAGCTCATTTATGCAAATAGACTATGGATATGTACAAGTATATGAATGAGTCCAACGGCTTATTGAGTTACGAGAATGACACTCGGATTACGCGTCGTTATGTACGTTTGAAATGTTGGGCATAACTGCTGTTTTTTCGTCTACAAAGTGAGGTGCGAAGGAATGTGTAAACTAGAAAAAACAGTAACAATATCTATACAAGTGCATGCTCATACATGACCATTTGCTGGAGAGGATTGCTGTTCGCATTCTCTGGTCATACGCACACAAAATACCCGTCTGTTTATTTATAATATAAGTAATGAGTTCTGTATGTATGTTGTCTCTGGCAATAGAGTTTACTTGCCTTTCAACTAAACGTGTTCGCTTTTAAATAAACAACAAGTTTTAAACATATATGTGACTATGTATATATATATATATATATATATATATATGTATGCAGTTTTTCTAGGGGGCTCCGCTTGAATTGTGCAAGCAAATAATTTAGTGTGCTTTTTAGTCTAGACCTCTATAGTTGTGAAAATCGTATTCAGCGATTAATAATTTTTTTAAATAGTTTTACGCGTTTGATATAACGGACACGTATTCCTTCCAATCAATTTTTTGTAAATACACACAGAGAGAGAGAGAGAGAAGGAGAGAAAAAAAAAAGAAGTAAAAAACTTTTTAAATTAAATAACGATAAAATCGCGTTACATGTGATGTGTAAATACAAATTTATACGCAATTAACGAGCCCCCTTAGCCATCCGTTGATTGCGCCATCGCACGCAAAGAAAGAGGAGGAGAAGGAGAACGAGAAGGAGACGCATTTTAAAAAGTTTTTTAAGTAACAGCATTTATACTGCGCGTTACATTATTAACATTGTCCAGAGCGACTATTTACTGGGGACATACGTGTAAACATAATTACTTACTTACTGTCAGTCTGTCGGGATCTGTGTGGATATGCTCTAAAAACGTAGATATATACAGATACGTATGTAAGTGGGCGAATATTTTTGTTCTTTTTTTTAATTTATAACATTAATAATTACTTGCGTATGTGTGTATAGTGTGTACACAAGTGTGCTTGCTTTGTGTTTGCGTTTAGCTCATCTAAAGAGCTACACATGAATGGAAATGAATGCAGCGGCATATGCCAGCCAATGTGAACATGTTTGAATTTTACTGGAAGTGGTATTGAAATGTTTGCGTACATGTGTGATTACGTGTTCGTAGCACACATTTAAGAAAATTGAAGGCCTTTCAATTTTACTGAGATATTAATAACATTCTCTTTGTGTCCATTAAAATTAAATTTTCTCTGGAATAATAAACAATTTCTTATCTTTAAAATACATTTTGTTTTTTTTTTTTTTTTTTTGAAAAATACTCATAGAAAAATTATTGATTAACAATTTGGAATATTTGTGCATCGTTTTTGTAAAGAACTTATGTGAAACGCGCAAGTTGTTTCGAAAGTAAGCATTTTACCAACTAGTCAGTCAGTCCATCTATTTATCTGCCTTCCTGCCGTATATATATGCAGCACACATACGTGCGTATCTAATTTGTAAATTGTAAGCATGTTGATTGGAGGGCGTGTGCCAACGTGCGCATACAATTACAAAATACGTGCATACATATTCGCCACAGATCGATTTTGAAAACACTATCCAGTCACTTGTTTATTTACTTGTGGGCGCCTCTAATAAAAACACGTCAACAGTACACACATGGCCGGACGTACATTAATGTTTGAAAATTCACAATCGCTTGAATGTTATTGAAAGTAAATAATTTTAATAAAAAAATATGAACACGAAAGTAAGCAATTTTTCACATTACGAACATTCATCGATATGTTTGAGTCTCGAAATCAATAAAATAATGCACTTAATGTGCATGCAGAGCGTGGAACTTGAAGAAAATATTTGCGTAGTTGCTTCCCACAAAGAATCTTTCATTTATTGAATCGTTGGTCGATGTGTGGCCTTGAACTTTCAGAGGGCTTTTGTAATAATATTGAAGCGAATATTGAAGCGATTTATGCTAAAAGTCATCGAATATTCATGAAAATTTATTGAATAATTTTTGTGTGTGTTCTTGTTGCGTTTTACATATCACGAATTGTTTTTGTGGTCAATCTTGGGGTCGCACTTGTTTTGTAAGAAAAATTAACGAAAAAAACATGTGCATAAAATTTTGCTTGAAGTTTTCACTAACAGAGGCACGAAAGAGGAGACAAAACTTGACTTAATTGTTGGCTTAGAATTCTTTAGACTTTATGTAAAAAATGTAAACAATTTAAGAAACCAAAAAGCATTTTCCTTTCTTTTACAAATCCAATATTCGACGACAACAATGAAATTATTTTAGACGAATTGTGTATAATTTAATCGAAAGAACAAGAACAAACAAATAAGAAGATTATGTTTGACAAGAACTTAATTCTCACCTAACCTATATTACTGGGTGGGCGCGGAAAACTTTTTCTGTTATCAGGATGAAGGTGGAAATTTATATGGTGTGTGTGTTGTACTTTACGAGTGACAAGCAAACATAATGGAAAGCAAAGGAGTTCAAAGTTTTTCTTGAGTAGGTATGTTGATGTTGTAAGCGTATCCTTTGATCAGTTCGGATCATTTTCAAACTCTTTTGCAAATTTTTAGACAATAACTTCATTTTTGCGAACTGAAGAATGGTTACCACCGATAATACACAGTTATGTAGACGGACAGATGGACGGATAAGTTTAGGTTTATTCCGAATTTGAAACTGCCCAAAAATTATGTACTTTATGGGATTTTCGAAGCTGACTTCTGCCCGTTATAAAGGCATTGAAAAAAAAAACTTAAACGTTGATACATTATAACATTGAGTAGGCGTGGTCAAGTTTCATTTCTGTAAAGGTACGCTAGCATCATCAAATTCGTCTGCTGCAGTTTGGGACCAAAGGGTAAATAAAACAATTTTTTATTCCTTTTTGAAATACAGACGTGTTTTCTGTTTACGTGACACTGTAAGCGCGTCTTTCGACCAACATGACCCATTTTCAATATTAACCTCCGTGCACGAACTTTCAATGTTTTTGTTAAATTTGATGTTTGGATGGTAATGTTTACAATAGACATTACACAGATGGACAGACGGTTAGACAGACATGCTTAAATCGATTCAGAATTTGAGGCTGATCATGAAAATATATATATATATATTTTTAGGATCTGAGAAGCTTCCTTTTCGACGTTGCAAAGAGTTTAGTGGTTAGCTTCTCTTTGTAACTATTAAAGACAGATGTCAAGGCCTAATCTCTTTTCATGAGGTTTTAAATTATTTTAACCAAACACATCTTTCGATCTCTGGAGGTAAAACCTGATTTCTTGTTTCAATACTGTAGACCTAATTTCAAAATGTGCTCGCATGCAAATAAGCCGTGAAAGTTTTTATACCCAAAATGTTTTCAGTTAGAATCAGCTGGACTTCAACATTGAATAAACGATTGTATAAACACATTTTGTGTCGCCAAATTTACGTAGCTTTCGTTACGGAAAGGCAGACGATAAACGTACGAAAACTTAATTATCATGTTTTCGAATTGCTTTTAAGGGAATTAGGTGGAAAGAGGTGAAGAATAAAGAAGAAAAAGAAAAAAAAAAAAACAAAAAAAAATTCGATATTCATGTTTGGGTAGATCTTAAGTAATTACTGATAAGGACGCCGACGCCGACGCCGACGCAGTGTAGTTATGCTTAACTTATTGCAAATTGCCCAGCAGTGATTAACAGTCAGTGCATACTTTAAATATTCTAGAAAAACATTTGTCTTATGCTCACAAACATATCTACACTGTTTTAATATAATTCTTAACAGTCTTCACATATAGATCGATTACTTTATCAGGAAACAGGAGAAAATAATTGAAAACAAGTTAAAACCTCATAGTCGGGCAAGGACGACTATTAGATGCGCTACACCATTCTATCTAATATCAAGAGTAAAAATATTTTTTTGCTGAAACATCAAGACCTGCATTTCATTGGATTCCTTATATAGACATGGATCTGAAAAACACACTAATGTGATTAGTGTTAGCATTTAGCGAAGTTACTAGCGTATGTGAAAAAAGTTTACTGGATCTTATTAAAGCATAAATTCTGACCTTTCGGCAATAGAAAGGCTCGTTGCTTTAGCTTTCTTTCCGTTGGCTCTTTTATTAAGTAAATTTACTTTTGTCTATTAAATAAAAAAAATTCAAAAATTCATTAAACAATTCCAGGTGCACTAAAGTAAACAAAACATGACATGGACATGATACACACACCATGATGAAAAATTAATTTCAGTATTGCGGTTTTGTTAACAAGGTGTATAGATTATCGCGTTTTTGAAAAAATGGGATCAATTGTTTTGAATTAATTTACGATTCAGGAAATTGAAAAGAATAAAATTAATAAATAATAAATATATAAATAAATAAATAAATAAATATATAAAAATATCTCATGTTTTTCCTTTCATAAAATAGCATGAATATGTTGCTAACAAGTGAAATATTTTTTATGTTCATTTTCATTAGTATGCGTATAGAGAAATAAATACAATGCACATATATATACATATACATATATATATATATACATATATATATATATATATATATATATATATTTGTCTTATCTCTATTGCTGTTATCTGCGTTTCATTGACTAAGAAGAACAGCTGCTTTTCATAATAAATTGGGTTAAATGGGCGGGACTGCGACTCCTCTGGAATATTAACATTGTCCGACTAGACAGTAAGCTAAATATTTTCAACAATCAGAGTAACTCTTTAATTGGACCAGAATTTCGAGCGGGTAAGGTCTTCTTTCTTTACTCGTTTACGCTTTAATATAAGACTGAGTGGAGTATGATGTGCCGGTAAATATATTTTTGCAAAGTCACCTTTTATTGCCTTCAAATTTAAAACTGAAAAGTAAGACAATCTGAGACGAGACGTAGAATTCTGCCTGTGGCAGCGCCTATAAGTCGACCATTTCCATTCGACGGTCTTTATTAAGGCATACGTCAAACTTCACATTGCACCCATCACTAATACGAGATTGCGAATAAAAACATATTAAAATTTCCATTCGAAATCGCTTTAGGACTCCAATGTTGATTGTCTACTGCCCAGTTATAAGAAAGTTGAAGGATAAAGAGCTTCACTACAATGCAAAGGGAAAATTTACGATAAATATTTCACTTAAGGAATTCTGAAAATCCAACTTCGGGGTTCCTTACACAATATTATGGGCCGAAGGAGAACAGGGGCAGAGAAGGGTGCAGAGTAGAAAGCTTCGATCGTCCATCTATACTTCTCGAGTGTAACCGTCCATACAAGCTTGCAATCCCAGGTAACCAAATTCTCTCGAAACTATTGGTAGATTAACGTTGAGGTTATGCTCCATCTACTCAATCGTTAAGTACCGGTGGAGTTCATATGAAGCCTTAAGAAACAAAATTTACTTTGAGACTAGTGCAGATAAGTACTTGAAACGTTGTTGCAAATATTTAGTAGGACTATATAAAATCATAAAAAATAAATCCGATAATCGTAGAATTGATAGAAAATGCGATTTCACTGCAAGAAAAATGTAACCTTTCACTTAAACTTTGCTTTAGTAAATTACAATTAATGTATTGACGCATTAAAGCGAATGAATTAATTAATGTTCCAAGTTTTTTTCTTCTCTCTCTCTCTCTCTCTCTCTGTGCCACAATTAACATATGGTTTGCATTTATATTAAAATAGGAAAATATTGGCATTCAAGTCTTAATAAAGAGCAAGTACAGACAGCAGCACTAAATTGAAATGAATCCCGAACTGTCTGGTGATCGGGTATAAACGCCATTTACCATTATTTACCAAAATTCTTACAGAAGCTTTCCGAAATTGCGTAGGCTGACAACAGATAGGCAGACTACTGTCAGTTGTTATATTTTTTCGAAGAAGAAAAACTCTAAAAAGGAATGCAATGGTTACAAACTATAGCAGATCAAGCCATGATATAATGGCTTATGTGTTTCGAAAATTTATTTTGTTATTGCATTTAGGTTTAAAAACACTTTTCTGCGAAACTGAAGGTTATTGCCCAAGGCCGTGAAGCGTTTTAAACGGCTTTCGGTGAGTCCGAGTCCCTTGAGCTGTAGTAGACAGAAAAGTCTTCTTCTTCAATCTTCTTAGCTTTCGATTAGCGAAAACTCCGAAAAAGACCGAAAAGTCTTCTTCTCCTTCTTCAGCCGTAGCTCTCGATTCGCGAAAACTCCATTGAATGTCACGGCCTTCGGTGAGTCAGAGTCCCTTGAGCTGTAGTAGACCGAAAAGTCTTCTTCTTCTTCTTCTTCTTCGATTTGCGAAAACTCCATTGAATGTCACGGCTTTCGGTGAGTCCGAGTCCCTTGAGCTGTAGTACACCGAAAAGTCTTCTTCTTCTTCTTCTTCTTCTTCGATTTGCGAAAACTCCATTGAATGTCACGGCTTTCGGTGAGTCCGAGTCCCTTGAGCTGTAGTAGACCGAAAAGCCTTCTTCTTCTTCTTCGATTTGCGAAAACTCCATTCAATGTCAGTCAATTAAAATCGATAGATGAACTTTCGACGGTGTAATGGATGTCTGCTGACCATGTATGCATGTAACACCTTAAAAACTGATTCGATTCGATTCGATTCTTTTGTTTTGTTTTTGTTTTTTGCTAATTGAATGTAAAGTCATTATCGTATCTGAGTTATCAGATTTAACATAAAATTTAATTACGTTTTGTTGACTTTTCAAGCATTGCAAGTATTCGATGCAGCACACAACTACTCTATCAATAAATTGTAAAATGTAAATGTATGTGTGTGGAATTTTGAAAAAGTTCAAAGTTCAGTTATTACCCCCTTGTATGCACAAAACATTCATTAATATATTTGCAGTTGTTTGCATTTATTGCATTCATTTTTCGCTTATTGTTGTTGTTATTGTTATTACTAAGCACTACTACTACACCGACTAGCGAATGTATTAAATTGAAGCGATATTTTGCAATTTTTGCATTCAAAAAACGAGAATGAGAATGAGCGTGAATTTCATAGCAATTCATTTTCAAATCATTGAAAAGTACTTGCGGAAATATTATTTCAGCAAGACAAGCTAAAGAAGAAGAAGAAGAAGAAGAAGAAGAGGAATAATAATAAGAAGAAACAAGCTTTCTAATAAAGTTGTCCGTGACAAAAGGCAATTATTTATGCATTTCTAGTTCGATAGGGTGTTTATTGATCTAGTTTGTTATGCCAACACACATAACATTGTCGCTGTTGTAACTGAACGAGTTGATATGCGGTTTTTTTTACTAAAGGCAAGTTCACGTGTTATAAAGTTCAGTGTACTTGAAATTGATTTAGTTTTCTTTAAATGTAGTAAGCAATGAATTATGACTGGCTTATGACTGGCTTATGGCTTATGGCTTATGGCTTATGGCTTACGGTCTGTTTGTCTGTGGCTTTACCTGTCTCCACCGAAACTCTTTACTTATCACGCCAATGGCATATGAAATGAAATTCGACACGGTTTGTTTATATGTCAATGTTATGAATAAAATGCTTGAGATGATATTGATTTCAGTTCAGAATTTTACCACAAAGGATTTGTAAACGTTTGCTATTTTTCATTCTATATATAAATATCATCTGAACACTTTATTTTTATAATGTTTTTGTTTCGACATTAAGATTGATAAGACATTTAATAATTAACGCTGATTACTTTATTTATTTAAGCAAATGTCGATTAAAATGTTGTTCAGTTAACATTGTATTACTGGTTAGTTTTAAACTGACTTTCATTTCATTTAACACAAAATTATATAGATTTCTTAGATATCGTTTCTAGTAAATTGTTGAAAGAGGCCTACAAAGTGAGTAACCGGTGGAAGTAAAACAACACTAACGATAACAAAAAGTTCACTATTAAATTAGGATTACTTTCACTTTAGCTCCTGGACAGGGAGTCAGTGGTTTAGAGTGGTTTACGTTACGTAAACTTTGTTCACAAAAGTTCTTTCCTTCGTTCTTTACGAACTCGATTTTTGGTAGATTATCACAGAGACCAAGTCCTTGTCTATGTTGTCTCCGGTCAATTGTAATTGACTAAGAATTGGAACTTGACTATCTCTACTATCTGCCTTGCATTTTACTTTAGTTGTTCTTGTTTTCTGCTAATAAACTGACAACGCATTTGGAAAGATACCACCATGTGTTTATAGGTTTAATTGGAAAGAGAAGCGGCGAATAAGTAATGCGAGCGGAGTTGCTACTAAGTGAAATGAAATTGAAATGTTATACGTATGTGGAAAAGTGTTAGATATGAATTGTTTATGGACGGAAAGTTTTATGCGCAAAACGTAAGGCTTATATATTAACTTATTAATCAATATCTGAAAGGTGTTGAAAACCTTTTTCTTTTTTTTTATCAAGAAAATTTCATGAGCCATCTTCCTAGAATAATGAATACAAAAAAAGTATGTGTGTATTGTGAACAGTGTTGGCCTTAAAAAATCTCTTGTGTGCAAGAAGTTGCGTTTTGCTAAACTAAAACTATTATTTTCGTTATGTTCGAAAGTTTTTTCAATGACGACAATCGTAGCCTAATGTCCCAGGTAGTTTAACGGTTTCGTTTTATTTTGCCGTTAGCTCAGTAGATGAAATTTTCCAAATTTAAATTTTATGGTAAAATTTAAAATTTATGGTAAATTTTATTTACAGTTGTCAGACGGACAGACGGACTTAATAAGCATTAATACTTTCCTCTTTCTTTCATAATTTTAAAAACACCTTTAAGAAACAAATCAAATGAAAATTTAAATTCATATGTTCGCTATAATCACCGCAGCATAATGTTATTAGAAACGTTTCTATTCCACTTAATCATTCGGTTCTTTCTCTTTCTTCTCTTTCAGAAAAATTTATATTTATTTTGCAAGAACATCTAAATAATGTATAGAGAAAAAGAAATGGAAGTCAGTAGTGCTATCCATGATCCGAAGTGGAGTTTGGAGCGTCGCGAATCGTCTGGTCTTTTAATTTGGCGCAAAGAGTCGCCTCGTTCAAGGATACGTTTTCGTTTTGATGTTGAAGTGCTTGAATTTGAAAAACATCCGCATGAAGATTATGTTCATCACGAGAATAGCTTATCGATCGGCAACATATCGTCGACAGTAGCGTTATGTGCCACTTGTATAGCGGCGGTTGCAGTGAGTGTCTTTCTACCGTGGTACATAATGGAGAAAGCTGTTGGCTTCTAGTTTTAAATTTAAATCAATCAAAAAAACAAAAAAAAAAAATAAAAAAATTTGCTGGCATAGCATTCTACCAATGCAAGGGCTCAAAAGTACTGATCATCATATTATTGTCATCGTCATTGTCGTCGTCATTCATCTTTGGCAGATAAATGCATATGTATGATGGCATAAGCAATTAATTTAAAAGCGACTCGCTTTTCGTATTCTTTTAATTAATTCTAAGTAATCTTAACTATTGTAAAATCTTCTTATTGTATATTTATTAATACACTTTTTGTGAGACGTGTCTGTGATGGAAGTAACAAAGTTATTTAGAAAACATATATCATTTGCGTTGATGTTAATCGTAATTAAAACAATTTTAATTAGTTTATAACTTAGTTGTACAAAAAGGCATGCGGATCTTAAAAGTAACGATAGTTTTTTCGATATTCGATGTATTGGTTTCAGTGCGAGTGATGAATAAATTTACAATTCGAACGATTAAAAACGAATATTTTGGTAAATCCATAAAGTGTCGCATGTATTTTCTTTGGGAATTTTTAATATTTCTGTTGTAAAACAAAATTCGCGTGCATTTACCGCTAATTGAAAAGTTTTGACTTTATTTCGAGCAAGAAAAAACCCGCCCCCAAGGCAAGCGTCCGAATGAATGAGAACTCATTCATTATACGTAAATAGCTTAAGTACATGGAATTAGTTGCATCCAATCGAGTAATTCTTCTGCTGAATAAAAAACAATCTTCAAAATATTGTAAATTTAAGAGAATTTCAAACGTAAAAGTCTTTGCAAATTACGACGAATACAACGACTTTTCGAAGAGATTGTTAGACAGTGTGCTTAAACTATACAACAACACGTATTCATCAACTATTAAGTAATTTTAGTTGTTTTTTTTGTTTGGAAACTTCCTACGAAATAAAAGCATAAGATAAACAACTAAAAACGCTATATGCGTTTAAACCGAATTTCATATACCCATCACCTCATATTCAAATGAATGAAAATAAGACAAAAGCGGACTGTAGTAGTAGACTGTAGACTGTAGACTGTAGTAGACTGTAGTCCAGTCCACTGAAAAATACCTTTTTGCTTATTTAGATAGTTCTGTCATTTGTCCACTTCTTTTTCACTTTAGATACTTTTCGATTTCTGTTAATCATAAGGGATGTGAGAATAGGTCACGCCCATATTTCTTCATCTTCTTTCTCTGACTTCCTTTAAACCTAAATATTTCAAATTTTTACATTTAGGCGGACTGAACCAAAATGGTACTGCATCGGTTAAAAGCCCACTGGTGGTGTTGCGACAAAACAAAACTCTTTCTTTTCTTTCATGGAAAAACTGAATGGGGGAGGAAAGGATAAAAATGGTTACACATTAATTTGTTCTTTTGTCATCTGCAAGGGATGTTATCTGCCATTAATTGTCTCTTATACGCCTTAATGCGAACGTGTTGTACTTGCAATGACGCCATTTTGTGACAAATAATTTCTACTTCGATGTTATAAAGCATATGATGGCATCTTTTTCTCCATTCAATTGCATTTATCGATTAGAGGGATGAATCACCGAATCACATCAAATTGTATGTCGGCACAACCGTCGCTTGTCATTACTTTCCTCGGGGGTTCATTAAAATTTTACGAGATATCTCATTAAAAACATAAGTTGGCAAGTTTAGGCATCAAGGCAAGCGAGTTTCCTTGTGAGGAAAAGAAGGAAACAAAATTAATTTAAAACATCAAATAAACGCGCCGGCACATGGGAGCAGTAAAATGAAAAAAAAAAAAATCCAATTAATATGCGATCATAAATTCTAAACGTGCTAGCATTTAACAAACGATATTTAAACGCTTGGAAAAATTTGCAAAATATCAAATTAAAATTTTAATAAGTCATAGCAGATGTACGTCTGGTAGCTTCAGCGGATTTTACTTAGGTAAATGTAAATCATCGTTTTAACAGACCTTGCGGCAGATGGTACATACTCTTGACAGTTAGGCTGCACCCTAGACCCAAAGTTACGTTTTATGTCGAGCCTAAAAAGCTTGGCAACCAAATTACGGTCGCCTTTTTTGGCATTCTTTCTTCGGGCCGAAGCATCTGTGTCGCTAAATAACCTGGGCAATCTAAAATTTAAACCGAACGACTATCGCATGTTTTCAACATATAAGTCTTAAATTATTTCGTTTAACGAGAAAGGCCAAGCAAGGATGACCGGTACCCTGTAATACGTCGGTGGGCTTTTTTCGAGATAATTTGTTGTCTTGGCCGTTACATTTTGACACAAAAGCCTGAAAGCAACTTTTTCTAAGTAAAATTGACGAAGGACAAGCACCTCTAAGTTAAATGCAGAAGGGAAGAAAGGGAAAGGAATAGGGAGGCGGTGGCCAATGTATGGCCAAGTCAGGCGTTTACCGACCGAGCACAAAGGAAACTCTGCCTTACTTGGGATTTGAACATCCGAACACCGACTTCGTAGACACGGTTATTATCTACTCGGCTACTCGGGCAGTATCTTTCATCCCTTGTGGGCGAGAGAAACGTTCTCATCTTCAAGCCTGAACTATGATCGTTTTCTGAACATATCTAAGACAAGTTTAGGCTTTTTCTACATTGAAGAGATTGTTAATGTGGTAATAGTGGAGTGAAAGCGTAGGTGTTCGCTTAAGGAAGTTATTTATTTTGAACGCAATAATAAGAAGTATGATACATGAAATGCTTGCCTCGTTTATTGGCTTTTTTGCTTTACGAAAAATAGAAAAATATACAAAACAATACTCAAATAAAAGTTTTGTTTTTTGTGTAAACATATGCAGGAAACATATAAGTAATGAAGTGAAAGGGGGTATCTATGGCCTTGATGTGTATGTATGTTTGAATGTGGAATGTCATGTGTGAAGAAAAATTCCCACCAATCAAAAGAAATGAAAGAAAATTTATTTAAAGGAAAAAGCTACATACAATTTACACTGAAATTCACTTTGAGGCATCGGGCCAACAGAAAAGTTAGAAGGTTTCGCTGCGAAGTAATATAAACGATAGAAGAAACATTATTTGCATACGTCACTCCCTTCAATTGTCTCATCATATTTATAAACGTAAAATCGAGTGCTTGCGGTAGAGTCCATTCATTGAGACACATACATACGTATGACAAGTCAGAAAATTTCTATTCGGTCGTGACCGAATCTTTTACACCCATCAACGTTATCATAAAAGAGATAAAAAAGTAAAAGGACTAAATTTCATGTTCTATGGATTTCTCATTTCATTGTTTTGTGGATTTCACGTTTCTCTCATAGATTGGGCGCAGATTTTTTCTATTTTCAAAATGTAAGTTTCCGTTGCATAGGCGTACCCTTGCTTTAAGTTTAAGTGTAAGCCACTTCTCATTTTCGCTAACGCGAGAATGTCCATCACAAATACTACTACACGTTGGGTGGACGGACAGACGAACATATGAATAGATAGACATGCTTAAACCGATTTAAAATTAAATACTGATCAAGAATATATATTTATATACTTTGTGGGACCTCCGAAGCTCGCTTCTGGACGTTGCAAACGTTTTGAAAAAATGAATATACCACTCATCCTTCGCTGACGGGTATAAAAATAATAGAATAATTAAAGCAAAACAGAGAAGAACAATAATGAGATGACTAATGCCAACTGTATTTTTTTAAAGCATAGTTTTAGGCATTATTCATAAATGTATATTTGAATCTATGGCACATTTCACTCGACAAACGCTTTATCAAGTTTTCTTTGTGTATTTCAAATTTTAATTCAAGTACGACGTTGAAAAATCAGAAAAAAAAGTTACTAGGAATGTTATGATATTTACTATCGATATTATAATTGATTCGTAGCCAGATCATGTGTTCAAATTTTATTTGCTTTTCATAGTTCTTTACATTTTTCCTCATGCACTTCAATTATTTCATTCAATTACTTTGGTTGATGATATGCTCGAATTGCAATTAGTAAACGTGTTTTTAATAGGTTGGCTGGAAAGTTCTATCGTTTTTATACTCATCACCGATGTATGAGGGGTTGATTTTTTGCTTATTACTCATAAACTATAGCAAAAAAATATATAAAAACTTGAAAGCACATTCTATGGGCCGTGCTGTAGCACCTATACAAAAATGGAAAAAATTGACCACGCCTATCCATTATTATAGAGTATCAAAATTTAATTCTTTTTTCAATACCTTTTTAAAACCCCCACAAAGTATACAGACTCTTGGCCAGTGTCAACTTTTGACTGCACCTAAACATGTCCGCCTGTTCGTCTATCCATCTGTCCGTTTGCTCAACTTTGTAGTGTTTATGATAAACATTTTCGCGTTAGCGAAAATGAATATATCGCCTACAAATTTGCAAAAGAATTTGGAATTAACCCAAACTTTTCAAAGGACATGCCTACATCGCCCATATGCCTTTTAACTACGCCCACTCCGTATTAAAGAGCATGAAAATTCTGTTCTTTTGTCTTTTTTTTGGGGTAAATGGTGATGGGTATAAAAGATTCGGTCCCGACCGAATTTCCTTTTCTTGATTTTTTCGACCTGCAGGTAATTTTACTTTTTAGGTCAAGCCAAGCAGGTAGAGCGCATCACGTGGGGTCTGCTTTCAATATCATTCATCAGTTAGTTGCGAAACTACGAAGAATGAATAAAATGCAGCGAAGACAGTGCTTTTAAGACATGGCACTTGATGTGAGTTCGAAACAGGGTACAACGCATCGGTGGCTTGTAAAAACTTATGGGACACGTTGGGATATAAAATTGTGAGTATTCGGACCTGCCAAAGATGATTTCGTTCCGGAGATTCCAGTCTCAAGGGCATGTGGTATCAAACTTTTTCAAATTGAAACATTTTGTTTAAAATACAACAGAGTTTTCCATCCCACGTAATCATTGTGGGATTTACTTAAACACTCACTTCTTCATATTGCTTACATGATCCTCTTTGGATTACTTGTAAATTATTACTCCTAACCCCAACACTCTCCCAATACTCTTTTCAAAGCAAAAGAAAGAAATGTAAGAAATAATTTAGTAATTCCATAATTTCGTACCCCGGTCTCGAAAAAGATGGTTCACCAGAAGATCGCAAAAGACAGACATATTCTTCGTTTATTAGAAAATGGAATTTTTGAAACCTTCAATGCTTTCTGTCACTTTGCTTGCACTGCCATCCCTCTTCTATTTTCCAAGGTTTATATTATTTCTAAGCTACAAGCACGACTCGAGCATTTTCACTACTTGTGATGGAGAGGAGATGGTTTCGCGTATATTTTCAAAGAATAATTTCCAAACACATCCATCAATAATTTGGTAACTGCGGTAGAACTGCGGGTTTGAACTGTAAAACAAGTGTTTATGAAATCTTATAAAAAAGATGCCGTGGTCGAATAACTCCGATCACACTTAAAGTTGCTCCTTTTCTTCAAATATTAGGTACCGAAAATTCGTCTTAAGCCTTTTCATCTTTCTTAAGTAAATTTGTTTGCGTAAATTCCTTATTATTTAGTAACAGAATAGATCTTTTCAACAAAAATTGAGAGAGAGCGAGAGAGAGAGTGAGAGAGTGAGGGATAGAGAGAGAGAAATAAGTACAAGTGAAATTTCTTAATAAATTTTGCATTTATTTGTGTAAGAAAAAAACCCTGAGAATTTAACTTCAAGTTTATTTAAGTAAACAAATGTTAAGTTTAAAGGGAAGTAAAGGGAATTATTACCTATTAGTGTATTAGTATTCAAGTTGGTTGGCAAGTAAGTAGCGATAAAGCGGCCAAGATAACCATCAGAATTGTTCGCTTTATTACGATATTTATAAGATCGCATTCCCATAGTTCACTTGGCCAGTTAAGTAGAAGTTGCAATCGAGTAAGCACGTTGTTTTATGTGTGCGTTTTGCTTTTGGAAACAAAGTTTAAAAAAAAAAAAAAATAAATATCTCGAACCGAAAAAGACAAAAATGTTTGTATTTCATTTTCACAATTCTTTGTAAAAAGTTAGTTATCTCGCAAAATTTGCTAAAGTTAAGACCGAGATCTACTATTACTACTAATGAACTTGACATGGCCGCACATTGGATAGGCGAACAATGTGCAAAATCTCAAATTTAAAATAATTTATTTTAATTTGCATTTGCGGTTATAATAGAAAAAGCAATAAATATCTAATCATAAATTTGTTTAATTGCCGCGTGCCAAGAGCCTTCGACAGAAGCAAGTGTTTGTGTAAATTTTTATTAAATGATCCGGTGTTTGGCGATTGTATCTCATTTAGATCAGTCGTCTATCCATATCCATACGTTGCGGTCGTATCACTATTGTGCTAATCAAGTGCTTAAGTGTTGCAATAATCATAAAAAAACCCATATGATGGATGGATGCTACACGTACATTATGCGCTTTATAAAGGCACCTCCTATCTGATGCGATTACGTATACGTGTGCATGCAAATGCAAAAAACACATTCTAGGAGATAATTAGTTAAATAACTATTTACACTTTTGAAGAGATTAAGTGGTGATATATAAATAAATCATAGTAGAAGATAAAATTTATAGTTAAAGAAAAATTATATAAAAACAAAATTGTCATTGTGTGCCAAGATTAAAAGAGTCAAGTGCTTTATTACATACAGAAAGGATAATTATTATCATTCATGTGATCATTTACAGAATAAGAAAAAAATAAAAATAAACTATGAATAGAAACCAAAAGAAAGAGAAAAGTTGGACTTCTTAATAAACTTAAATATTGCGATTACAGAGGGCGTGTCAATTGGTCGATCCATGCATTATGTCGGTATCCCTTTTAGATCGATATCTCCTAGAGTTTACCAATTAGTGAAAATGATGCCCACAGTTTTTCGTTAAGCAATTTTTTCACTTCTTTCGTATTTGGTACTACCCCTGTCTTGGAATAGGTTCTCTGCTTGGTTATTGCTAGCTGAAAGGCCCCGGTAATGACATGGAAATTACTCCTATAAACCTTTGGGTTTCGTCTGAAAAGCCATTAAGGCAGCTGCAAATGCTAAACTCCAAAGACTGCTAAGGTCTACACACAAGAATACAAACACTGCGTTTAAAGAGCGAGTTGGCGCTAGGCTCACTTCTTTCTAATCGTAACCCTGTTACCCCTATAGGAGCCATACCCTGAGTGATCGGTCATATTAAAGAAAAAAAAAGTAAAAACTCGATTGTCTGGTTTGTGTACATGGCCAGCAGGTAAACGACTGCCAGACACTGATGATGCATGAAACTAAAACAACTAAATAATACGTCTTAAAGTCCACAAAATTTATTCAATGTCTGGGGCATACCTCAAGGGTCTGAGAATGTTTTCTTATCTTCAATCTTTGGTGGGGTAGAGGATATACGCAGAAAAATAAAACAATTGTTCTAAAAACCTATGCACTAACGAACGAAATTTTACTACTTGCCATCGTTACTTATTAACCGGAACAATATAAAGTTAAAAATTGATATGACGTTCAACTGAATTCGCACCATCTGTTAATGATAGCAGACAGGGTTTTATTTATTAATTAATTATTTATTTATCATCATTTGTTTTTATGGACGATTAGATTTCTTTATAGGCTTTTATAGTAATTGTGTTATGAATATATTTTATAAATTAACGGTATAAATAATCTTTTGAATAAATTTTAATCATAATTTCCTGGATATCGTATATAAAATGCAAAAAATTAATAGCGAAGCTCCAGTATGCGATTTGGGTTTCAATGAAAAGGTAATTATTTCTATCTATTATTACCGATCGAAATTATTGATTAACATTTGCATAAACAGTGTAATTATCGTGACAGTTAAGTTTAGTTTTCTTAAAACGTCTCTAAAATGTCAAGCTCGTGCATAGTGAGAAGCACGTGTCCAAGCATTTCGAGCGTAAATCGTTATTGCGATGCCTGCAAATACTTAATGACTTTGTTCACCAAACAAACCGTTTTGCCTTTTTGTTATTTTACACCCATTGTAACGTATAAGCAGTTAACAGTCATTTTAAACGACAATACGACAATTGTTAAACGCTTTGAAAACTATTTTCTATAAAAATCATTTAACACGATATCGATACACACGCAACAATTGTTCCATCATCGTTCAGTTAACAGTTAAAGGGTTAAGATATGTTAGGGATTTTGTAAAGCACACACACACATATGCAAATATATTACGAGGAGGGAACGCGATGGCCAAAACTGCGTTTACGAAATTGTGGGTCGACGTTTTTGCACCACTTTCTGGAAGGCCGGCAGAAGCTGTTAAAGACAAAATAATGGCAGTAATTGATGCAAGTTGTCGAGCGACAACAACTCGTGAATTCACTGAGAGTGTAAATCTATTAAAGCGTGATGTTCTTGATAAGAGATTTCAATTTATTCGCTACATACACAAGTTGTTGCATAACGAGTAAAAGGCTTGTCTTCACGTTTAACATTAAGAGTCAGTTTAGAAACAACTTTAAGGATTATGATCTTCTTGCAGTTCTATGCAGTTTTATTACAGTCATCAGACTAGATGTCGGATTATTGTCTGTCCGTGCTTTGCACGCAGATTGCATTTTTACGAATAACGGGTTTTTAGTTATTCTGCTGCTGGTATTTTTCAAATTTGATTTTTGGACCTACACTAACAACATATGTGTTAAGTTTTAGTTTCCCACCTCAATGTCTGCAAGTTTAGAACTTCTAACAAGGGACTAAATCAAATTCTATAAAGTTTCTTATCTGCAGCTTTGCTTGTTATCTCGTATTTGTATTTCAACTGTTGAGTTAATTTAGTAGATGATTACATAGCTACTCTGTAAGCAACAATGACTTGGCCGAGTTTTGCGATATATTTTGAAAATTTTATAAACTTCTTCTCCCAGACTCGGAGTAAGTAAATACACTTAAAAAGAAATTCCTTCCACTTCTACGCGTTATATGCAATCGTAGTGGATTTACACGACCTTTAAAAGAGAAGTCAATTGACTTTTTGAATACTTTATGTGTTCTCGCAGTTCAGACTAAGTAAAGCCCCACGAATATGTTATGCTTCGCCTGTGATAGGAAGACTGTGACAATTATCTTTATTTTGACATTCCTTACGGCTATCACATTGAAATGTGTCGATCACCCGATCAACTATACGCTATACGTGTTCGTTTATAAAGTGAAGGGAATGGAAAGACGTAACCAAGATTGAATTAATTATTAAAATTTTTATATATATTTTAAAAGCCAGTGTCTTTAAAATTCTTGCTCATTATTATTAATTTGTTTGTTGCGTATTATCACTGAAGCGTAAAAAAAGCACGTGATTTAATTAAATTCACTTTAATGCTCATTATCGGAGCAGGGAGAATGCTAATTATATCGTGCCGTCACCAGCGACGCTTGTCTCTATCATCGATATGTCGAAACTGATCTATATGTGCGGGTATCTGTCGGTGCATCTATTGTTGAAATTCCCAAAGTTATTGTAGGAGAAATAAATTCTAAGATTAAACTTTTAAAGCACTAGCATGTAAGGCTATCGGCTTTATTGAAAACTCTATCTTGCTTGAGAAATTCGAAAATCCTATGAACACGTTCCCCATTGTTTTAGTAAGAAAAATGTGTTTCGGGGAAAAAACCCCAACAATTTCAAAAAGTTTTCATTACTAGTAGCAGCTGGCAAGTGGAACGTTAAGGTGAGTGAGTGTTCAGCAGATGCAACTATTACGCAGTTAGCTGAAGGGGGAGCAAAAGGATTTCAGTGTTAGATAATAAAATTCCGGGCCGTAAGTTTAAAATCTGACATCTTTAAGAATTCCTTCCTTCCTTTCTAGAATTCTAGCTAAACTCTAAATGAATGTCGAAAGTTATTTCATTTACGATCGAAGGCGAATAGAGAAGCTTTTCACGAAGAGTTTAGTCAACGCTGTTACCGAAGTTTGTATTAATGAAGAAAATGTTTTTTGTTTTATTCTTGATACAGAGTTTTGCGAAATTATTTTTTTAAAGGGCATTAAGGGATCGGATGTGAATGATTACAATATATATATATATTTTTTTGTGTATTCAGTTAATTAAAAATTATTACATTCGAGCTGAAGGTATCTAAGATATTGAACAACAATGACGCTTATCTTATCGCGGAGATTATTTTAATACTCCTTACCGGAGACTACAATTTATATCAATTATTAATTTCTTGAACGTTAGTAGCTATGTTTCTTATCAAGTTTCTGCTTTGATAAGTTATTGCAAAATTAAAACAAAAAAAAAAAAAAAGATTTATTTGCGTTTACCAGATTCACATCTTAAATATTTAACTTTTAGTGCAGACTGGTTGGTTTGTAAAGCATTCCTACTGATCGTGCTGTTGACATTACATTACATATGCTTTTTGTTAACGAGTGACGCTAGAGAATATCGAATCAAGCAACCTGCGATTAGGAATTCTGCAGGAAGAAAACCTATCAATGGGCTCATAGTGAAGAAGGGAGAAAAGACAAATGGAAAATGGAAATATCTGAAGATCCCGTCCATTCCTAGAGAAGCTTTTTTGGTGGATTACAGAAAATTCAGATATATTTAGATACTGTTAGGTTACTGTTCGGATAAGGTTGAGAAGAACAAGAAAGCTCTTAACAATGATATCAGTAAAGCGTGATGCTATCGGGCAATTAGTACTCCGGTAAAAGTTCTGAAGTCAACAAATAAGAAAATTATATTCGGTCGTGACCGAATATTTTATACGCATCACCGTTATCCTAAAAAGACGAAAAAGGTCAGAGAATTAAAGTGTCATGCTCTAGAATAGGGAGTGGGCGCGGCTGATTTTTTCTAATTTCTAATTTTAGTCACTTCCGATTTCTTTTGCAAATTTGTCGGCGAAATATTCATTTTGGCTAACGACAACATGTTTGCCACAGATACTGCACAATTGGGCCGACGGACAGATGAATAGGTGAATAGAAGGACGTGCTTACGTGTTTAGGTGCATTCCAAATTTGAAACTGTCCAAGAATTTATGTACTTAAGGGATTTTGAAGCTTGTTTCTGCGCGTTATAAAGGCACTGAAAAAATATTGTTTTCATACATTATAATAGAGGGTAAGCGAAGTCAATTTTTTCCATTTTTATACAGGTACTAAAGCAGCGCCCATAGAATATACGTTCAAATTTTTATAGATTTATCTGCCGTAGTTTATGAGTACAGAGCAAAAAACAATTTGTTTTTCATTTGAAAAGTAGAGCTGTTTCCAGTTCACTTGGTACTGTAGGCGTGTCTTCCGGCGGATTTGCTCCATTTTCGATACCAACCTGTGCGCAAGGACTTTCAATATTCCTGGAAAATTTAATGCCAATAGTTTCATTTTTGCCGCCAAGAGGGAGAGTTTAAAACAGGCATTTAAAAGACAGGACAACTGGAGGGACGAACATGCTTAAACCGATTCATACAACCGTACTGTCGCTTGCAGTACACGTAAATGTTGTTAGCCCTAAGTACAAAAAATCTCAAGTCAAGTAAGTCACGACAAACTACAAACTGCTACTGCTGCAGTTAAAAACAAATGAAACGAATGAAACAAAATATTGAAATTCATTATCATAAGACTAACAAGGAGACATCGGGAAGATTAAAACCATCAATTGTAATTATTTTGCCGTTTTTGTTATTATTGTACATGCTATATATAAACATATTGTCGACCTTCAAGCATCTATAAATTTATATATTTTGTTGTTGTCTGAGATAATAAAAAAGTTTATATCGATTTTTATTTGTTATGTTAATTAAAAATAAACATTTGACGATATTTACCTTGTCTGGGGAGTTAATTGGAAACAATTCTATCTTTAAAAAGAGAGCATATATACGCCGGATTACAATTAGATAATGAATCAGATTAGTAAAGTCTTTCCATTTCTCTGTCACGCAACAACTTTAGATGTTAGGTAATTTTTTAATAGAGTCAACTAGGCCAGTGGTTCCCAACCTGTGGGGCGTGCGATACTGTTGCAAGGGGGGCGTGTAGCAGTTCCAAAATATCATTTTCAAATACAAACCAAAAAAGTCAAATCGGTATCAAAAAAATGAATCAGCAGTATACGTAATCCGCAATCCTCGCCGCGGATTTTTGGCGTACAAATGGTAAAACATCCAATTCATACTCTTCTTCGAATCGAAATATCTCGCTTTCGCGTTTGGAGCCGAGTACCGGTGGGGCGTAGAATCAAAAGATACGTACTTGCAACATCCCGGTTATTCTCGTGCTTAGTAAACAGAAGCATCTGATTGTTTCCGTTTTTTTTTTGTTTTTTAAAGGGGGGCGCGTTAATTTTTTTTTTAAAAAGGGCGGCGCCGGTACAAAATGGTTGGAAACAACTGAACTAGGCAAAATAAGTAAACCTCGCTTCACCTAAAACACATATAAGAGTTGCCAACGCATTTGAACACAGCTTAGCTGCCATTTAGGTTCTTCGATTCCTCTATTGCTTTATTCCTTCATATATCTCGCAAAGTTTCGCTTTACGAGTTTGCCGCAAACCGTTTAATGTAAAATGTTTTTAGATAAGAAATTCTAGATTATCTTCCAGAGTTTGGAATACTAAGGAATTCAACTTTTTTAAAAGTACATTTTCTATTTCAGCATGAGGCCATTCAACCTGAAGCCCTCAAAATCGCCAGTAAAAGTCGCAGACGTTCGTCAGCCGCATCTACGTGCTCGTTTAGTTCGGGTAATCTATAGCTTAAAGTTTTATTATCCTCAAGACTTTTGCTTGAATTTGTTGTAGCGTGTTTTACCGGAAGTTCAGATGAGGACGACATTTCGCCAAGAGAAAAGCGTCAATGCAATAGCAGAGGTTATACCGATTTCTGTGTTAAAAACGTAACTAATCACCATGCGTTTGGACGCCGAGAAATCGAGATAGCCGAACAAGAGATGCCCGGCATTATGACACTGCGTCGACGGGCCGCTGATGATAAACCGTTAAAGAATGCCAACATTGTCGGTTGTACTCATATTAATGCGCAAACCGCTGTACTTATCGAGACTTTGATCAAGTTAGGGGCTTCGGTACGTTGGGCTGCTTGCAATATTTATTCTACACAGGTGGGCGTTTAGAAGCACAAACAGATTTGAAACTAATTAATTAATTGCTAATTGTTGACAAAAAAAAAATTGTGAAGAACGCTGTAGCTGCTGCTCTAGCTGAGGTAAATGTGCCAATATTTGCCTGGCGCGGTGAAACTGAAGAGGATTTTTGGTGGTGCTTGGATAATTGTGTAAATGCGGACGGTTGGCAGCCCAATATGATCCTTGACGATGGAGGAGATGCTACTCATTTAATGTGGAAAAAATATCCGGAACTCTTTAAAGGTATTAAAGGAATCGTAGAGGAAAGCATAACAGGTGTCCATCGTTTGTATCATATGTCGAAAACGGGGAAATTGAGTGTACCGGCCATCAATGTAAACGACTCGGTTACAAAAATGAAATTCGATAATTTCTATAGTATTCGGGAATCAATTTTGGATAGGTATTAATCTTTTCTACACTAAGTACTATTCAGTGCACTAATCTACATATATCTTGATTCACATTAGTTTGAAACGTGCTACCGATGTTTTATTTGGAGGGAAGCAAGTCGTTGTTTGTGGCTATGGAGATGTAGGAAAAGGTTGTGCTAAAGGTTTACGGGCCCAGGGTTGCATTGTTTATGTAACGGAAATTGATCCGATTTGTGCTTTGCAAGCGAGGTCAGGAAAATTAAATGAAGTTAAACCTATATTTTAATCTTTTTCTTTTTTTTATGTAATTTTAGCATGGATGGCTTTCGTGTCGTCAAGCTGAACGAGGTTATTCGGAATGTGGATATTGTGGTGACAGCTACCGGCAATAAGCATGTAGTAACACGAGAGCATATGGATCGTCTGAAACATGGTTGCATTGTCTGCAATATGGGTCATTCGAATTCAGAAATCGATATAGTAATTTTGGAAGAAGGCTTCCTGCATAGCATTAAGATTCACGTTCATTGATATTATCTTTTGCAGAATAGTCTTCATACGCCTGAATTAACTTGGGAACGGGTGCGTTCTCAAGTTGATCATATCTTTTGGCCGGATGGAAAAATGATGGTACTTTTAGCTGAAGGAAGACTTGTCAATTTATCTTGTTCGACAATTCCTTCATTTGTAGTGTCCGTGACGGCCTCTGCTCAGGCGTTAGCTTTGATTGAATTGTATAACGCGGTGCCCGGACGTTATAAATCTGATGTTTATCTACTGCCTAAGAAAATGGGTTCGTATAGAAACAGCTTTAAATAGGAATTCTTAGCGGAAATTAAATGCCATTTCTTTTTTCTAATTTTGCCAGATGAATATGTATCCAGTTTGCATTTACCAACATTCGACGCACACCTAACAGAATTAACCGACGAACAAGCCAAATATTTAGGTCTTAATAAAGCTGGTCCTTTTAAGCCGAATTATTATAGATACTGATTGGTGCTTTTCCATCTTCCCTCAAACAACATAGTATTGATTCTATTTTGCTAATATGCATGTACAAAAAAAACTTACTTTATGTTTATGTTATGCTTGAAATTTTACGTTGACACATATGTAAGACTACGTCTTCACATGCGATCTGTACTAAATATAAAAAATACAATTATTTAGTTTTCCATCGACGATAGATTTTGTTTATATGCATTTTTTTTTTTGGGTTATTGAGTAAAATTGGACTAAATCAATAAATTTGTGGCTTATACGGCACCAACAAGAAGCTCTTGTATGTGTATTATTTTTTGCTAGTACAGAGAGTGCGTTTGCACTTTTAGATGACGATAACTGAGAAAATTTTTCTGTTTTCATAACGATTCTCAATTTACAATACTTTACTGGTTATTTACTCTCTTCGTCTGTTATTTTACTTTAACAGTAATTTAATATCACATATTTCGTGTCGATTATCTTCTTCAAATAAGCTTTTTGATCAAAGAACAGCTGTTTTCTAAAGATGATGTTTGTTGAACAGAATTATCGATAAGTGAAAAGCGAAGGTAGTAGTCAGTCGATAAGTAGAAACGATTGCTTTGAGTTTTCGATTTACTACATTTTTTTCATTTATATTTTTCTTTTTTTCTTAAGATTGTGACTTGGATGTTTGTATCTGTGGATAAGTGTGCAACGAAAACTACACTCTTTAGCATTTCAAAAATTCACCAATAGGTGGCACGTAAGCAGGAAAGTTTCCTTAAGTGAAAAACGACTTTAGACGAAACGAATATGTTAAATAACATGAGTCGGGAGATATTAGCAAACAATCTCTGCTGACAAGGAAGAAGATATGTTGGAGTCATTTTTGATGACACGCAGATGTAAAGCATATATACATATAAATGTATTTGGTTGAAAAAGAGAAAACAATAGTTTGAAATTAATATAACTAAATAGCGTGCCAATTGAATTCGTATGAAAAACATTTGCAGAATGTACAGAAGTACCAGAAGTGCCAGTTTTGGACGTACAAAATTAAAGCGTGCCAGTTTTGGACGTATAAAAATAAAGCGTGCCAGTTGAGATGGTTGTATCGTGTCTGGTTATTAACTAATGTTTTGTTTTTGTATATTTCATTTTTCACATTTTGTATATTTCATTACGTTTGGTTTGATTACTATGTTAAGGCATAGATAAAGAACGAAAGAAATTATACTGAATTTATTTAAGCAGCTGAATCTGATACGCTACATATGATTTCAAAGAATTTCTTCTTTATTTTTTTACTTTTTTGATGAGGGCGTCTTTTTTAATCGATTGGTGCCCATACTTTAACATACTAGCATTAGCGGCGTTTTGTTGTGTTCAAGGAAGTCTAAAAGAAGAAAAACTTTCCCAACTAAGGCATTTTCTGCATACAATCACCCTAACTGCACACAGTGCACTTGTGTAGGTTGAAACTCAACCAATGTATGTGCTTTAGAAGTGGGAGTAACACAATTAGAAGTGGGAGTAACATAGTTAGTGTTCGTTTTTACAGAAGAAGCGATGAATGCATTAGAACAGAGATTGTTTTAAGATGTTAGAGAAAAAACTTACTAACAACGCAATCAGAAACTAGTACAAAATGAATTCCTTTCCGTTTTTTTTATTGTGGTTTGCTCCTTAACCTCGAATTGGGGAAATGCATCTGGTCTGTTTCCCTTATCATTGCAGGATGCATAAAAGGTTCTTGAAAATGTAGCGAAAAATCAAGAAATTAATTACTTACGATTGTTTTTCAAAACACACATAAAATTTTTTCAAAATTTATAATCGAGAAATGACTTTTGAGTGCAAGGAAATTCTCAATTAGCAAGCGGATTAAATTTGTATTAATGGAATGCGTTTCAATTCAAAAAGAAATGAATGTCACGACGAAGGCATCTTAATATTAACATGAATGAAAATTTATACCTTTATTGCAGGAAATGCAGGTTTGCACAATGTGCAAGTAAATGAAAAGGATCCAGAATGAAATAATAAATCAATTTTCTTGCTTTGCTCGCAACAAGAAAACAAGTAATAGTACTACAGTGGGGTAAGGGCCACCATTAATTATCCCCCACCAACCTACTGTTATTCAAATATTGACTTTTCAAAACAGGACGCTAGTGTTCGTCTTTGGGCCAAAACCGGTCGGTGTACCAATTTTCACACAATTTGAGCACAAGAAAACAAGACCTATAGACAGACAAGCTTACATCGAGGCAAAAAGCGACTCTAACTTAATCGGTGTAATAAAAGGAAACTTATCTCAAGCCCTTCTGGCTCTTACATACATCCGTACAAACTTAGTGTATCTTTTTACCACGAGTGGTGTAGGGTATAAAAAAGGAAAAAGCGGAAATGAATAGCACTTTAGCATCTTACGTTTTATGTTAGTTTAGTTAAGGGTTTGGTTTGCCAGATTTCAACATAGATAACCGAGTATGCCAAGTTTCTAACTTTCACTTCCCTTTCGATGACTTTAAGAGTTCTTATAACAACAACAAGCAACTGACAGAAAGACGGTTTAAGAAATTGATGCTGTAAGTATTCCGTTATTTCAACGATCATAGAGCAAACAATGCATTTTCTTGCCATACTTTCTCTCTTCTTCTTCCATACTTTGTTCAAGTTTTGTATTTGGTAGCAATGCTTAATGGTAGAACTCCTTGAAACAATTTTGTTATAAAACCAGGTCTCGAAAACTTAAGAAAGAAAACGGGAAAATATGCTTGCATGAGTCTTCTGCGATATTGTTCAGAATACTGTGATCGGTCTGCGCTGATAAAATAGTGGGTTGTTCGATATTTTCTGAAATCGCGCACCGATTGGGTCCGAACGAAAGTCTTTTGTACCGTTATGTATTCCTGAAGTTTATCAATTAGATGTTCGATAGATGTGTACATCGCTCTCTATGAAAACCAGGAAATTGCAGGAAAATATGAAAACAATTCTTAACATCTTCGTCCTATAGGTTTAAATTGCTTTACGTATCGTGCATGCAATCTTACCTTCGATAAAATTTGCGAAGCCTGCGTTTAATTGAATAAAGTGGAATTATAGTTACTGTTATTAGCTTTGTTGTTGTTGTAAACAAAGTTTAATTACTCTCCTGTGCATGTATAGGACGGTGTACTATATATGTGATGTAAGATAATATTATTTTGCGAAGACATTTTCCGTAAAAGTTTACCGTTTTCCTGACTAATAGAAATTTGTAACACAATGATTGAATGCAACAATTTATGTAATGGTTTCATATCATCACAGCACGTACTAATCCCCAAATGGCACAACTTTATTGGTGCAACTTATTGGTGCAAGTGCTTGAGTGCAACGACGAAAGCAAAATTTGTTCAATTCATTTCAAACGGATGTGATCACAACCGATGAACAGACTTTTTAGCCTCATCTCAGTAATACGTTAGAAATGTGAAAGCAGAAATTTTTAATACGTTGTACCCCAACTAAAGAGGTACCCACTTAGCTTTAGCTTCTGCTAGATAAGAAACAGTAAAGGTCTTGAATTAATTCTAATTGTCCGTACTTTTGCAAAATTGATAGAAGCTTAGACGTAGGGGTAGTCATCTAGCTGAAAGCTAGCTTCCGCTTTAGTAACAGTTTATCACATCAACTAGAACTAGGCTCGACTAGAATGATCAACAATTTCAACAAATTTAGTCTCAAGTACGTACCAAGCAACAACAAAGCCTTAGAACAATTTAAACTTATTACGAAAATCAATGTTCTTTGAAATTAAAATTTCGTCACTATTCTGCTTTTCTTTCGCTGTTGCAAGACATTTTAATGAGCCAACCATTCGAAGGTTAATGAAAAAATTTGAAGAAATTAGTTCTGTTTCAGATAGACAAAGGCCTGGAAACGTGAAACGAGTTCGCAGTGAATATTTTGCTGTGATGGAATAATTAATCTAAACCGCAAGCCACTCTCAAGCTGTTTCATAGCTTAGTGCATTTCCATACCAAGTCAATTAATCATTCTCGCAGTTGTAGATGCATTTTTTTCCAGGTTCACTCAGTTAAAAACACATAAGAACGCAGAGCCATGAATGGCATCAATCTTTTTCAACTTCGATATGCGCCGAACGAAAGCTTATAAACAATTGAAATTTACATCGTTCGAACATCAATATCTAAGTTATCTGTATCTGAAATTTCGGGAAAATTGAACGCGGTAGGTGCGTTCTATGCACACCTAATGTACAAGGGATCACATTCTTATTTTCAATAAAAATTTTCATAAGCATTTTAATTAACTTACGTTGTAAAAAAAGATGTCAGACCTTTTCGACACAGTCTACAAAATAGATTTTTTAGAAGTTTATTAAACACTGAAATGTAAAACTTGAATACGTCTTCCAGAACAAGAACCTGGCTTTCAAAGTTTTCCTATCACCTTCACCTAACAAGACCGGAAAATGCGTACCAATGCCGATGGCATTGTCGATCGTCTGTTGGAAGGCATTTCAAAAAGTTTTGTAGTGCTGTAGTCGTATCCAAATGAGCTTTGCTTTCATTGTGATGATGCACCAAAAATGTGTCCTCTCTGCCCACATCTCCCTACGTATCCTATCGTTAGCAATAAATATTGATTGTGCAATGTTTTTGGAAGGAGCAGATAAATTTTTTTGGATCGTCATAAGTTGGTTTTGCAATTAAAATATTGTCGATGAAAAAACATTTCTCTATGATAAGTTTGTTGTCCTCCTCCCCTTTATCACTGTAATGCCAAATAGAAAAACATCTTAATTCGTATTCATCGAAATGAAGTCGAAGCTAAACGGGGGATGGGATGTTATTTCACATATATTGAAGTGACCGTGGTTGACGGTGGAAACTCCGGTTTGCCAAGCTTCGCAACAATTGTTATTTAGCAATAACAACATTATGCCGAATTTTCACTTTTGTAGTGTCGTAAATTTCATTAAATTTTTGGTATTTAATGTGCAGGTCGTAAATGTAGAGGGAAATGAAACATGCGAATGGGACTAGAAACTACAATGACTAAGAAGATGCTTTCCGTAGATGCAAACAACAATAGTCAATAAACTAAAGAGCAATAGAAACGTTATCTATGCAACCAATACGAACACTTATTAGAAATGCCATAAACTCGCAGTTTATTCTCAGCAAACAAAATTCTTGTTAAACAAATTTACTTAGACACGTACTTATGATCCACTCTTGCCAAACTATAGTTACCTTGCAACGAAACCTTTTCATCTACATAAAATGGTATAAAATGGTAAGAGGTAATAAGAGGTAATTGTGGGCGTGACAGTAAATAGTTTAAGTATATTTTTCACTAGGGAAAAAAATTAAATTTCTTTAAATCACAACACATGGCTTAAAATATTGGCTTTCTTTTCAGGGCCATCCAAAAGTTTGTCGACATTCATTTCATTCAGAATCTCTCAAGGTTCAGTTTTCTATCTGAATTCTTTCAGTTTTAGAAATTTAGCAAATGGAAGGAATTGCATAAGAGATAGATAATCGTGCAAACCCATTCCACGACCAAGAAGCAATAGTCAAATCAATTAGAAACTAGAAAAGACGGAGGGACAAAGAATAAGAAACACAAGAACATGACTATTCTCCTACATTTAAATGCACAGGGATCACCAGAGGGGCTTAATGGTCTGCCTCCATCGATTAGATCGTAAATCGCACATTGGTTTAGATCATATAATACGGTACGGTACGGTGTTCTGTATGTTGCAAAAGAATTAAGAAAATTGAAACACTTGCACGTTCATGTAGGGGATGTAAAGAGTAATATTGACGCCCCGGTGAATAAAAGTAATGAGAAACATTTTATAGTCAAACTTTTGATGGCAAACTATAATGAAAAACATATCGAATGGAGGGTAAATAGCTACAGATATATGTCTACAGCACTCTTAAGCCCGTAAGTAAAATGAATGGCACCCCTAACGTAACTAATGGAGTTTTCTTCTTAGAGAGCAAGTAACCATAAATTTTTATATCCAAATAAAACGAAATTTGCCATTTTTATACACACAAGTGGCATCTGCAACACATACATACTTTCAAATACGAGATGTATTTATAAAGTCAAAGAAAATTCACAAAATTTCAATTTGTTGTGGCATATAAACGTGACCTAGTTGTCTCTCGTTGCATTGGTACCCTTAGCACTAAGATAAGTTTGCATGTGTAGTTATGCATATGCAATTATGCCAACGATTTGGCATTACACGCGATTTTCTCTTAAAACATTTGCTTTCATTACATCTAACGCTACTTGTGAGGCAAGGGCATGTTAACTTTACGCGGATGTATGCAGAAGGATTTGAGACAGACCCACTCATTATTGTTCCGATGGACTCACTTTCTGAATCGATCTAAGTTTGTCTGTCCGTCTGTCCGTCTGCCAACCTGGCTTTCTTACGTTCAACCTGCAGGTCACAATTTTTGTTATTTTGATAAAATGTAGATAATGCTTTATCCTAAACCTTCTTAACGTGTTCTGCCAATGCAAGTTTCGTATCTAATCCTATTCTCAGATATCTCGAATTAGACATAAATTGAATACAATATCCATCCAGGTCTATTTACGGCGCTTGGAACGCTCTTCTACCTGTCGCCAGTATGGCTTCAGTTTTCCCCACGACAAGTTTCCCTTAGGATTTATGTCGCCAGCTTTAGTCTTCAGCTACAATCTCTGTTATCGGGGCCGGCTGGTGCTGCACAATCAGGGCAATGTTATCCGCATAACCTATCAATTTCACCCCGTTTGGAAGGCCGGTACTGCGCAGACCGTCATACATGAGATTTCATAGAAAGGATCCTAGGATGGACCAATCTCTGCAGTACACATCTATTATATAAGAAGCTGTCTACCTTTTCAACAAAGTACTGGCTTCCCAGTGCGCCGTGTTAAAGGCGTTTCTGACGTGCACCGAACCGCTTTGCGTCCTTACTTATAGTATTTTATCACATTCACTTTTTATTGACAATAAACAAAAGTGTGTGGGGCGCCAAGGACTTTAACGATGATGGTGGGTATACGGGATTCGGTTCCAGAAACGAACATTGATAATAAGAAAAAAAAAAAAGACAATTTTGGGAATTAAAAACTTCGAACCTCGTATCGATACATATATGTGCGCTTCCCTTCGTTAATAAAACATTGCAAACGTCTATTAATGTTAAACCACCACCACCATCGTCGTTCTTATGCTATGACGATGAATATCCTGTGTGTTGCTATGTTCGTGTTAGGATGCTGTAAACTCAGTCTCAGTCATTTCAGCCATTTTCCTTTAAATGAATTTTTATACTTTCGCAATAGTATTGTTGTTCTACCAAAAATAAATAAATAAATAAATGGAAAGAAAAAAGAAGAGAAACTGAAAACACAGAATAAAAAATGCAACCATAAAAATTGCGCTAGTGCGACAACAAATGAGAAACAGTAGCATTAAAGGGAAAAAATTGTAAAATATTTTTAACTCTTGTTGTGCGCTGCATTTCAATGTTGTATTTACATACATTTAATGAATATATTTTTGTATGTAAATCAGTTGTAAGGTGTGAATATTTGTTTGTATGCAAATCAAGCGTAAAGTGCGAATTCGTGCTAAGACATCAATGGGACGTCATTTGTTTGATCAAAATATTTGCCTAAACGTTACTCTCTACTCTTTTAAGCCCTAAAAAAAAAAAAATTGAAAATTTTTATATAACGCACTATAAATAAATCCGAGTGAAGGTTTTGTTTACGTTTTTATCACAACTTGTCTACTATAACACGAGACAACTAAAGTAACCTAAAATAATGGAAAGTAGCCTAAGCTCGTTTCTAAAAAAAACTAACACTTTTAGTTCACCTCTAACGTCTGTTTGCGTGGCAAGAGCGATCTATTGTTTAAATCGATAGAATAGAAATGCTATGCTATCTTGAAACTCCAAAAATTGTTTAATACGATTGGAAAATTAGTATTTTATCAACAATCAACATCAGCGTTGTTGTCCGCTTGAGGAGAACCCATGGGCTTTGTCTGATGTGTAAACAAATATGAATCAAATCAAATAATTACTAGTTTGGTTGATGTCGCTAAAAGCAGACGACGATAATGAAAAGAAACAACGAATAGGAAAAAAAAAAGCTAGTGAAAAAATTACATAAGCAAAATTCTAAGTAAATGTTTTGAATATTTTTTGTAAGAAAGAATGCTTTGATTTAATCACATCTAGTCATCTAGTCAAACTTTGAATAGATATCTTTTGAAGCATTAAGTCAGAAAGCTAGTTTCCAGTTTCCCCTCTCAGAAAATTCCAACATGGATAAAGACAGTACCAAGCTTTGCTTCGCACTCACGTGAGAAATTTATATCAAAAAGTTTCTATTTCTTCAACAAATACTTTTGTTTGTTTCCTACTACTGAGATAAGGAAGACGTCAGGAAGGCTCTTTTGCTGTGGAAATTTTTTTAATTATTTTTTTGCTATCGAATCAGCTGTGAAGGCTTTATAAACAATTTTTTCTTAAATTTTGAATTAACTGAAATTATAAACGTATTAAAACAAAAAACTTTATTGTTAGGGATACCGGAGCAATAAATAATGGAAGTCGATTATTTGTGTAAAACTATAAACAATTATATGTGTGAAATCATCATCACGGCCGTTTTGTGAATAAATTTAGTCACCGAAATTAACTGTTAACGTGCTCTGTTAAAGTGCTCAGCTTAAGTCGCCATCAATTCATTCCTCTTTCCTTTCGTTTTGTCAACAAGTCACATTTAATGCATACTTCGGGGACACCATCCCTACAACGCCCATCCACCCACATCGACGTCAAAGTATCCACGGCATTCAAGTTTACTAAAAAATTCATCGTTTCTTTGGCACTTTCCGCGTTCTCCAGAAGAAAATCTTCAGTCGATCGAACGAAAACGCTTATGATGTTGCTTATTGACACTCCTCTCTTCTCTCCCTTAACTACTGGAGTATTTTAGGAGAACTAAGTGGTGCTATACGTCATCGTTATCATTAGTTTTTTCTTCAATATATGGCAAGAAAGTTTTAATAAAATTATATGCATGCGAAAGCCCAAGGAAGGTGAGCTACTATGAACTGTTACGCAGCATCTAATTTTTAAGTTTACATATTGAAAAAATAAATCTTGTATTTTACAATATTTTTATTTAATATTGCCCTGCTTTTGTACAGATGAACTAATTAATATAAACGCGTATTGTCTTCTAATGTAAAGAAGTAAAAGTGCTGCAGTGGCCCAGGGCCCACCTACATCACTTTGCCTATTGCAATTATTTACGTAAAGGTTTCTTAAAATAAGACGTTATATAAAAAGTGATGGGAAAAATGGTCCCAACTGCACGATTTTCAATAGCGTTCGTCTTTGGGCTACAATACGTCGGTTTACCCAGCACAATAAATATATTCGAAAATATGTGTAGGTTGAACACAAGAATAAAAGGGTGACAGAGGGACGGATAGATGAAGAGACAAGTAGTAAAATGAAAGGTGAGTTTATCTTAAGTCGTTTTGGGTGTTGCGTACATCCGCATATCCGTACAGCCTTACACCTACACCACAAGTTATATAAAAAGAAAGTACAGCAGATAAAACGAATATAAAAACCCACATGGCGATCCTTGGAATATGTACAATTATTAAATGCTGAGAAATAGCGCAAAATATAATTAAGATCGTACTATTGCACGTCCTTGTGGTGTGTCGTTCAACTTTAGAGAACGTTTTCTGAGCATACAAGCCAATCGTTCACGTAGAGATTCTTTGGTTGCCGGTTGTCTTGGCATTACTGGACTTTTCCTATTCTTTGCGCCGCGGCCGCTTTCCTTATTTCCTAATTCAAGTTATGGTTAAGATCTCCTATACGATTTCGTTAGATGGAACTCAATAATTTTAGAAAAAATTGTGCTTTATTTTCCTTCCACCGTTTGTAGAGCAATGATCCCAAGCATTTAATGACTATGATCGCTGAGATACATTCGGGCCCGTTATTGCTTTCCAGTCTGGCGTTTCCAGTTACTCATGCTTGTCTGCATTGAGTTGGTATTTGTTTATGAATTTGTTTACTAGAGTTGGTCTCTCATTTGTCCCGTTATTGTTTGCAGTCAATGGGTGCTAAAATATTAACACCATGCCTTTATTAGCATTGCTGAGGCGCGTTTGTAATCTATTTACAAAGTTCATTAGAATTCTTGTGTCCACAAGTGCGTACATAGATGACAATCATTTGTATTGAACAGATTTCCTCTTTTAATATCTTGTGCATGCTCTTGTGCATACTCTCATAAATCCCCCTCACACCTAGACATTCCCGATAGTGTTTTTTATTTCGGTTTCTCGTTTAAAGTGCTTTTTTTCTCCGTTTTAATTGCAAATGAAAAACTGGTAGTTAACACTTTACGAGAGGAAGTGATTTTCACTTTCGCAGAGCATTATTTTTGTCGCATGCATGCATGCATGCATGCGTGCATGAACGTTAACGATTGTAATAACGTTAAAAAAGTCATATAATGAAAAATTCGCCTGACAATCATTTTAAACAAATTACCGTCATTTCGTGTCCAGATTGCTTTTTTATTCTCTCTTCTCATAAAAAGGGGAAAAAACGCAAAAATATTATTTGAAAAGCATAACTTATGCGAAGTACATGGAACTATGTGAGACCACGATACCTTATCTAACGTTAATGATTTCTCTAATTTATGTATAAAAAAAAAAAAATTGTATAAAAATGAGTATAAACAGATGGCCGCTGCATCTTTATGACAGCATTTGTATTAGCCTCAGTGCGCGTACAGTGGCGCTGCAATATTCTGTAATTTTCTTTTATTCCAGCAGTAATTCTCTTAAAAAGCGAAGCCTTACTATTGGCGGTTCATGCCTGCCGGGAGGTTGATGTAATGGATTTTGCTTTTATTGTGTCACTATCGAAGAGCCGTAGGACACAAGGTTTCTCATTGCATTTGTTACGGCACAAACACGTTTTCATAAAAAATTGAAAATTTTCATGTTCGTCCCCTCGTAAGACAAATTCCCCTCGTGAGACAAACTCTAATGCTAAGCTTGAGAAAATGGAAACCCAAGCTGCAAGCTTACAAACACTTTAGTGAAAGTATTACATAGTGAAGAAGCTTAGTGAAGTATATTTTCTTGACCGTTAAAAATTTTTATATTATATAATTAAATTTATTGGGCCCGTTTGGATCCTTATTGTCAAAAACGTAATTGAAGTTTTGCTTTATATTTTGATTTTTTTTTTTTTTTTGGCCCAAAAAAAGAAATACTCTCATCATTTTTATTACCTTGACCTTTAGTTGAGTAAAATTTCCCTGACAAAATGTCCAAGTGAGACTCCGAAGTGATTATAAATAGATCGAAAATTTTTCTTCAAACTAAGTTGTGATAGAAATGGTTTAGGATATCAAAATACATACAAATTATTAAGAGGTACTTTTTTTACAAATTTGAAAAAACAAACGAAAGCCACGTTGAAAGATAGGTAATAAACAGTGAACTAAAATACAATTAAAGGTAAATCAATCTTTTCGTTTAAGTTACTTTCATATCAGAAGACGTGCGATATTTTTGAAAATTATTTCAGCACTTTGCAGAGTCAATTTCAACCAACAGCACATTCATTATTTTACTAGAGTATCTTAGCAAAACTATCGCTATCATCCTCGTGCTCTTGACATTATTGTAGGGCTTTCAATATTCGTTCATCATTCAGGTTTGCTTGCATTGGGCATGCGTTCTAAATTTGATCATCAACAATTCGCTATCCAATGAAGAAATTCTAATATGAGAACAAAAAAACAACATTAGAGAAAATATTTTATTAACCATGCATGTGGGTGTGCGGTGCACATGAAAGCCAATAAAAACAATGTATTTAATATGGAGCCATAATTGAAAGACTACATCGACTATCGGCGTAGTCGTACTCCACAACAAATCGCTGGTATTTTATTTACTGGCATACTTAAAAAAGAAAAAAAAAGTATATTTTGCTTTATGCAAAAATTGTTATTTTTTTTGTTTTTCAAAAGAAAAAAAAACATGTAAGAAAATTATATGCGATCGCGACCGAATTTTTTATACCCATCACCTTTATCCTAAATAATTATTTCATATATTTTCAAAATAAAATTTGAGAAATTCATATTGTGTATGTGATGTACTTTAGGAGTAACGTGCAAAAAACACGAAAGAGTTTGTTGCACAGGCGTGTGGTTTGCCCACCGTGGGTCATTTTCAAATTTTTTTGCAAATTTGTAGGCGACATCTTTACTTTGGTGCAAGGGAGAGTGGTTACCACAAATACTACACAGTTGCGCAAAGGGACAGATGGACAGACGAACGAACGGACATGTTTAGGTATCATTTCGAATTTGAAACTGGCCAAGAATTTGTATACTTTATTGGGATTTTGAAACATCGTTCGTCGCTTTAAAAAGTTTTGAAAAAAAAATTAAATTTTGACATACCATTACATTGGGTAGGCGTGGCCAATTTTGGCCATCTTTGCAGGTAATCTATCACCGCCTGTAGAATGCACGCTCAAATTTTTGTAAATTTATCTGCTGCAGTTTATGAGTAACGAGCAAAAAACCAATTTTTTATGCCTTTTGGAAAACAGACGTGTTCTCCGTTTACATGGCACTGTGGGCATATCCCTCGACCGATTTGGCCAATTTTCAGCACCAACCAGCAGGGAAGAGGGTCCAATATTTCTGTCTATGTCCAAGTGGATGGCTTCATTTTTGCGGTCAAGAGACGGCTTACACCAGACATTGCACAGACGGACAGACAGGCACACAGATAAACGGACGTGCTTAAATCGGTTCAGAATTTAATATTGGTCACACTTGTATATTCTCTGGGTGGTGTTTGAAGCCTACTTCTCGGCGTTACAAACGTTTTGACAAATAAATATGCCCCTCATGCTTGCATGGTGATGGGTATAAAAAGAAAAGAAAACTCAACAGATGCTTGCATTCTAACTTAAAGTAGAAAGTGAGATATATGTGACCATAGCGTGGTCATAAAATTGAATTGTTTGTCTTACGACTGCATCTCTCCTAATTGGTTGTGCACATATTTCTCGAGTCTCGCGTTTGCTTATCTTTGGGGTTGTATGCAGCATTTTATTTCTATTTCTATTTCACTTCGTTCTATAAAATTGCTTTGGAATTTTGCAGCGGTTGTTATTAACGTTCCTTTTTGGCCCCCAGAAAAAACCGTGACAGACATTGAAACATGGAAACTACTAAAGACGGCGAGCAACTATGCGCACATATTTTCGTACATATTTTGCAAATCCGACTTATATCGATGTTATGTAAAACGCGAGAGTGACATCTGTGCGGTGTGAATCGATTCCAAGAATCTAATGGCAATTCACACCCAAACGATAAATCGCACATCATTCACAGTCCGTGTGTTTTCCGGCACTGAACAAAACACCAATTTTAACGCCTTTTGATGCGGTAAAAATTGTAAAAAATATTGCAAAATACAAAAAATATTTATTTAAACGATAAAGTGGACATAAAAAAATAGCTTTCATTTCCGCTTTTACTGCAATGCGGTTTTATTTTCGTTTTTTTTTTTTTTTTGTTTTTTGGTTTTTTTTTCTTTAACATCCAAATAATGATCATATAATATATGCGTGTTTGTGTGTTTGTGTGTTTGTGTGCACTCATTAATTATTTATGCGCGTTTTGTCGCAAAATATAAAATTGTGTTGTGTCGTTACTAATAATTATTGCCAATCAATTAATCGAGAGTACAGTAATTTATATAAATATTTAAGAGGCGTTTAGTAAAAATATCACTTAATTACTGCTTAAGTTGAAAAGTTGAAAAACACATATATATGCATACATAAATATATATGTGACAGTAAAAATACTTCAAGTATCGATTTGTGAATAACGGATAAATGTTATTATTTGCATCATACACACATACCTAAATGGAATATAAACTAATCTATAGGATCACCGCATATACCTGCGCCGTAGGCAAGCAAGTAAGGTTTTCGCATGGAAAGTGCTTGAAAACAATGCAATTGAAAAGTCCACAGTAAAGCAAACACATATCAATTCAATTCAGTGCAATGAGTGCAAAGTGAAATTATTTTTTAATTTTTGCATTTTCTTTTTTTTTTTTAACAATACGAATGTATTTGTGAGCAAATTTTCAAAACAAAAACAAAATGAGGCATTGGAACGAGCGTATACATGAAAATTAAACGAAATGAATCATGATTTAGTTAACTAGATCAAGGCCAGTACCGCTTTATGACTGATGGGATCACGTGAAAAGGGTGACACATTCATGTGCTACTCGGAACCTTTTTGATTTTATTTCGACGGCTTTGATAATTGCTTTTGTCAAACTTGGATGAAAATGCACTGAGAAGGTCAAGTCTTAGCAAGATTTCTGCTTTTCTGCACCAGTGGAAGTGTTTAAGAGCATCCGTCCACTTTTAATTTTAATCTACAAACTTTCAGTTTTTTTATTCACTTTTTGTTTAATTATATTCGCCTGTGATCGACTCTTATATGCCCATCAGCGTTATTCTAAAGACTAGCAAAAAAACGCGAAAAGCTAAATTCTCATACTCTACAACATTGGGTGGGCAAGACTGAATTTTTCTATTTCTCAGCGAAAAAATTGAAATTTGTATCGTGTATCTGTCGCAGTTTACGAGTAACAAGTGAAGACCACGGAAAGCAAAACAGTTTCGCGTAGGTTTGGGTCGTATTCAAATCCTTTAGCAAATTTTGTGGGCGATATCCTCATTTTTGCAAACAGGAGAATGTTTACCACGTTATACAGTTGGACAGACGACCTGACGGGCATGTTTAGCTGCATTCCGAGCTTGAAACTGCCCAAGATTTTATACGCTTTATAGAGTTTTTGAAGGTTGTTTCTCTGCTATAAACGTTTTCCCGGTACACGTAAATTTTGTTTCACTATGATGGACTTGATCACTTTCCCTCATTTTTGTATAGATACTACAACGTAGTGCGTGATCAGATTTTTTTACATTTATCTTCTGTAGTTTATGAGCAATGAGCAAAAAACCAATTATTTATTACATTTGAAAAACAAAGGTGTTCTCAGCTTACGTGGCACAGCAGGCATGTCCTTTGGCAGATTTGGCCCATTTTCAAGGTTAACCTGCGTGGAAAAACTTTCAACGTCCCAGCTATAATTGGAAAACTAGGAAAACGCTTATAAGAAACATTATTCAGATGGACGGATAGACAGACGGGTAGGTTTAAATCGATTTAGAATTTAATGCTGATCCAAAATACACACACTTAGTGAGGTCTCTAAGGACTTGGAAACGTTCTAACAAAATGAATGTACCGCTCATCCCTAGGCGATGGGTATAAAATTATTGACTAATCGAATAAAGGACACACGGAAAAATTTTAAGCAATCAGTGACTTTTCATTGATGAAGAACACTTTGAGGAATTTTTGATATGAGTTTTTAAAGGCCGCTATTATTATATAATCACTTTGCGATAGTTGTCATGATACACATGCATGTGTTATATAAAATATTTCAAAGGTATACTAAGTGCAAGACACGTAATGTCAATATTTAAGCATTCCGACCGACTTACTGAGGCGTATTAATAGAAATTATTGTATAACGATTCAACTAGCTCGGCATTAAAGAAACGTCCAGCGAACTTACGCATCTCTTAGTTGACAAAAGGAAAGGAAAAGCTACATAAATTGTTCAATGGGTGTTGCATAACAAACAAGTGCAATAATGTAAAATATAATATGAAAATAATAAATAAAAAACAAAAACTCCATCTGAAATCTGCACATATCTGAAATGTTGGAGTCACTTCTCCAAAGATACCAATAACTCTACTTTCGTGTCAAGTCGTGCGTTTATTGTTTGCTAGAGTCGGTCGTTGCCGTACAACCGACCATTGATGTCTATTTTCCCGCTTTCAATGACTTTACGGGCGATAGCTCGTCTTCCCCATTCAGTTGACTTTGTACGAAGGATATATATGCCATGATGCGTCCATCCGTCCTTGCAAGATTTCGTCATAAAATTTTATCATTATGAACGTGCATTTGCCATAATAAACTATTTCACAAAATATTTCTGTCATTTCCTCAACTCGTTTCACGTCATCATTCATTCATTTCACATTAGACATGTCCTGTATTTGACAAATGTACAAGTACATCGCTAAAGAGGCCGACACAATCAACTGGTTAACATGGGCGAACGCAGTCAATTTTACGAGATTTTTCCCAGAGCATAACTGCCCTGCAAAAATAGCACTAGCTGTACATGTTGCATGAACTCTTTCTCGTTTGTAAACAAAAATTTAAAATTTTTATTTATCACGATGAACTATTCTATGGTTCTTTCCAATTGACATCGTCAAGCGAGGCTCCGGTACATAATTTGTTTTTATTTACTTTAACATTATTCTTAACATACCACTAACATACATTTTCATGTGAACCTGTGTGTGAATCTGTTTGCCATCTATCTATAGTTGCTATGAAAATGTTTTATGTCTTCTGTAGGAAATCAATGGCAGTCTCGTGTGGTTGAAATCTTAACTAAACCCAAGTTGTTTATCGAAAATTATAACAGAGGGAACACGAAAGCAGCTGTGTATACCATTAAAATGAAGGGCGGAGTTATGTGATATTTCATGATGGCTGCCCGACAATTCGTTATGGCTTTCTGCGTCTGTGCCATGTTAAGAATAAGGAGTAATTATATAGAAACGGCTGTATGTGTTTAACAAATTGTGAAAAAACTAATAAATAATTCTAGTTAAAGAATTGGAGAGAAAAAAAAAAAAATTTATATATAAATATATATAAAAATATAAATAAATAGTTAAAAAAGATTGATTAAAACTTTTGTGATCAAATAGAAAAATAATGAAATAATTTAAAAAATCAATGACAATGGATAATAAAATTAAAGCCGCCGGGAAAATGCTCAACAATGACGACGAATTATATTTTGTTATGAGGAAAGCAAAAAGTGATTTTACTGATGCAAGGGATAAAAATGATTTGGAATCTATTTCGCTTATATCTTTAATGGTATTCGGTATTTGTGTGTCTTGTGCTATCCCATGTATCTACAGGCTTGGACAGGTGTGAAGGTTTCTTTACGTTTGTCGTCTCTAGAAATATTCATCGGGAAGCTATATATAAATGTTAGATTTTACTTTTCTTTCGTGATTTCCTTGACTTTGAAAATTCAGAATCAAAAAGCTGAACGGTCAAAAATCGATGTGGTCCCGATGACTATTTTTGTTCCATAATTAATTATCGTCCAGTGTTACGTACATATGTTATACATATGTGTATACAAAAATATATATAAAGAAATTCTTTTTTTAATTTATTCTTTTATATGTCGGTCGTAGTTCAATGTATAAATATAAGAAAGAGTTTACGGTACTAGTTGTAAAAACATACGCAATTAAATTAAAAGTGAATTTCACCAGTAAAGCATTGCGCTTACGAAAGGCACAAGAAGAAGAGGTCAACCAAGAATGTATTATTGCTTAAGTTTCACGGTAACGCTTTGTTTTATTTTCTTTGCTTTTATAATTTCCTGGTCATTTAACTTTATCGGGGGACATGTGTAGCAACATTCAAGAAAATGTAAATTAAATGCAAAACGTCAAGTTATTAAGAGGCTCGTGGTTGAATTCAATTTTTAAACTGAAGAATAAGTGTGTGCGTTATCAGGTTTTGTTTTATAACTGCTGCACAATTCTGGATGAGAGCTATTTCTGTAAAGTGCAGTCTGATTTTGTGTTCTCGAATCATTTCAAAGCCATTGTGCGCATAAATTCTTTTTAATATCTGCCGGCCTTTAATTCCAAAAAAAAAAAAACAAAAGAAAAATGTAAGTGGAAACGTGACAGGTGTCGGATAGTCCAAGGAGTGAAAATTTTACAAGAGCAAAACACTGGTTTTTAGTTTTCACGTCTCTTTATCGTATCCGTCACTTGGCTTGCATTACACTTATGTTGAATCGCCTGATAAACCTAAGATAACTAATTTAATTAGCTTCCTTAGGGGAAAACTTTTCGTTCGGTTATTATTATTATTATCAAAATTTATTTTGACCAAAGAAATAAGTTCTAGGACTAAAATGAGCACTAGCGACTAAGGCTATCGGTCCTCCTTTTCTTTTAAGGTACATTAGAAAGGTAGATAGAAAGGAAACGCTTCGCAGCTTTAATAATATCAAATATTTTATGGATATTATGTTCTCGAGGTATTTTCAAGATGTCCATAGGGTTGGGTTAGGTGCTCCGCAAATTAATCTTCGAAAGTATGCGTTTAATCGTCAGATTTTGTCCACAATTTTTTTAAATTTCTTAAGCATCCAGTGATTTGTTGCATTGGTAAGCCCAAGACGGGCGTGGCTTTCTTCTTTACGACAAAACATTTTTCAATTCAAAAAGACTTAAATTTGTTAAAAATTCCTTTACATGAATCACTAGATAAGTATTTGTGACTGTACTTCACTATAAAAGAAAACATGTTACAGTAGTGACTACTCGACATTTGAATGGAAAGATAATGCTATCTCTTCAAAATATTTCCTGAAAGTGCTATTTTTGATATGTTCGATCCTGTAGGAGAAGAAGAGCAGGCAAACTATGCTTAGTTATTTTTTTTTTTTTAACTACTAACCGCTATATATGAATTTATAGAACTAGATCAGCTATATAACGATTGATATAATTTCTAAAGTCTCACGAATGAACAAACGATAACGGGTCAGCGAGTCAAGCGAGGAAATGTTTAATATATGGTTTTCAATCTTTCCCTAAAATCCTTTCCGAGTACTTTAAACTAACCTTAGATATTACTTCTCTATGTATAGCAAAATCACTCTCAATAGTTTCCAGTTCTGTAACTACATTTCGTAGTTCCTTATCTTTTTCTTTAATCCAGCTGGATGTAGGGATCAGGACATATAAAAAAACAAGGTTTTCGTAGCACGTCTCGAGTCATTTATTCGCCTTTATAAAGAGATGTCCCGCAAGTTAGGGAGCCGGAGCATGACAAAATTTAATCAAATAATTATTTTTACCTTTATTCGTATAAGTTATTTGTTATTTGTCCTACCAGAATGACTTTATTCGAATACACTTGTTTGTTTATAAACCATATTCATAATACAAGAAGTAGAGAAGAAGAAGAAGAAAAAGACGAAGAAAACACGATAAACGACATGATTTGCACTAACAATATTATGTGCATTTTATGATTATTGCCAGCATTGCGATAAAACTATTTTTAAAAAGCAACAACAAACAACAAACAACAATGGTTTCTAACAAACATAAATACACAAATGTGAATATTTTGCCCATTACTGTCTGTACTGTTTTCTTGTACACGTGTATATGTAGCGGTAGACGGAGCACTTATCTGTATATGTAGGGGCACTTATTTACGTAACAGAACAGTGATTACACTGAAAGGATTTAATGACCGGCCTTGAGCTAATTTATTGTAAAAACGATCATTATGCAAAGTAATGTGTGAAATGATCTTGAAACGAAACGGATCAATGCTCATAAAGAGAAGAGGAAGAATTAACACATAGTAAGACCTATTTATGAATTTGCGCATTTTGAGTGAAATGACACAACGAAACGATTATCATCACCTTCAAGGTTAACATACTTCTCTGTATCGACGCAAAAGAATTGCATGTGCTCTAAAGGACTTGAAATATGACTTCTTTAGGGATCGTAAGCCTTGAGCATAGCATTTTTGCTTCAATCACATGCAGTGCTTTCTATCGGTCGCTTAGAGTTTAACATGTTCTTCCGCGTGCATCATTCAAAGTTTTCTCTTTTTTTTAATCGGGAAAAACGTGCCGACGATGTCCGTTTATTATTGTACGGCGGCAATCGTGTGTAAAAGATGTTGATTTGAAAGAAATAGAAAAAGTGAAAAAGTATTTGGGAATGATTACAAAACGGAAGAAAAAAAAGTTTATTTTGCTTCTGTTGGGCGTTCAAGGGCCGCGAGCGCTAGCAGCAAAATCACGTCCGAAAAGATTAGAAGTGTGTGGAAAAATAATTTAAATTTCGTCTTCAGCATTATCATCGTCATCATTATCATCGACGTAATAATTGTTTTTGTTATTTTGCACCGCTGCTTTTTATTGTCGTTCCCGTACGTAGAACAAAAAAAAAAAAAAAAAAAAAAAAAAAAATCGTTAGCTTTCTCTGTACATATCGTTTCATATAACTGCACATGGAATCGTAAAATGGCGCATTTTATATTCTGTGCATGTCTGAAAGGGAAAAAACACGTAAAAGAGAACACGTCGAGAATTTACTTGCTTTGCTGCTATCCACCATTCGAAATGTTTATCATCCATTGCGTTTTTCTTTCGTTTTTCTGATTCTCTTCTTTTTTTTTTTTCTTATTTGTGTTAATTTGGGTGTTCCGCACAGAGTGGTTTGGTTTTTGTGCAAAAGTCTTTCTTTACTATTTTCCTTTCCATCTTTCAGCAATTGTTTGTACATTTGTTTGCGTTTTACGTTCACTGCACACAATTATATAAAACGAAACGATTATATCTTCCTTCAGCGCACCCAAACTGGTGCATTTCAATGATTATTTACGCACACACACATACACACACACAAACACTCACACCCATCCACATTTATATATACACACATATATATATATAAATTTACAAACGTATACATGTACCTATAAATAGAAGGAGGCGGTCTAATAAATCTTGAGCCTGCACAAATTTCGAATCTCTCATAAGTTCTCTGCGTATTCATTGACTCGTATAGTGAGATTTATATTTAATTACCGCTATTTACGGCACGGCAGGATCAATATTTTTTCGATGACTACCACATATAAGGCAGGCAGTCGAAAGTTTGCGAGTTTGCGAAAAAAATATAATAAAATAGAAAAGCCAAGAAAAGATGAGTTTAAAAAGTTTATCATAAAAACTAAACGGATTCTTCCTTTTCAGTTGCTTTTAATGCCAGTAACTGTGGGCAGATTTATTATACCATTATATCGTTTGAGTGAAAAACGCAAGTACGCTAACTTTACTGCTACGTACGCGATTCATTGCAGAATTCTGTTTTATTTGAAATTTCTAATCGGGAGGGAAAACTGTTTGAGATTTTTTTTGTTGTTTTTTGTTTTTTTTTATCAAACAGACCTTTGGACACGGTATCTAGTTGGGGATATCCTTTAATACTGTAACAGTTGTTCTCTTTAAATTTTGAAATTTAAGCGTCAACAAACTTGTGCTCTTTAATCTCAGTTAGGCAGTTAATGTTTCCTGTACATCTTTTTTTCCTTTAGCTGTTGTTGCTATTCATACCGTTTTATTCCACCGTACGGCGTAATGATGTTGATGGCGTTCTCAGTTGAGTGAATTATTATTTGACCTTTTTAATGCCTGCCTGTCAGCAAGTTATTAATTCGAAAACTGTTTTTATTTTCCATTCTTTCCATTCTATTGCTTCTTCGTGTGTTTGATGGGCAAATTTCCCACAGAAAAATTCTGCAGCAACGCAGATTTCTAAAATTTACTCTTTGCATCGTTTCAAAGTAAAGTTAATTTATACGCTTTCTTATATCACTTATGCCTTATAAGGAATATACGGGTTTTTAGACTATTATTGAAAAAAAAAAACGTTTACCTTAAATTTAGTTAACTTAAAATTGCTTTCCATACTTTCTTTACACACGAATCGACGAATCCAATGGCTTGCGTACAAAACGAGACTACTACTGATGGAGGTGTTAAACCAAAGGGAGACGTACAACGCTGAAATTAAGCGACGGAAGAAGTCGATAATATTTAAAAAAAAAAAACAAAAAAAAATGGGATTTTCGATAACTTTTCAATTGAAAAATTCCACGTACGATTTATTGGGAGAAAGTTGGTAAATCAAACAACATGTTTGAATCCATTTGCGGGTTAGCTTATAGGCCATCAAACTATTTAAATAGCCTCAGAAAACAACGAATCGAAAATTTCAAAATTGTTTGTTTTGTCAAACACTTAATGGAAGTTACAAGTCAGGTGAGTCTTTCCACTCGCTTGCTTTACTTTTAGAGATGAAAAAGGTTTCAGAAAAGTACTACTAAGCCGGGGTACAGACAACAAAAAACCATTCCCATAGTACAACAACAACTTAAGAGTAGCGACTTTATTAATAAACACATTGAACCATTCAAACTCAAGGTTTCTACATCTCATGCCCCATACTTTACTATTTACTTAATTTAACTTGAATATGGGTTTTAATTTTTGATCGCGGTATTATATAAAGTGGATGTTTTTTGTTGCTTATTATTTAATTTGTGGCGAAAATTCCTTTAATCAAAATTTTTTAAGCGAGCACAAGGCGCTATTCACATGAAAAATGCTAGAAAGTTCTTATTGCAAGAAGCAGAAGACAGCTTGGGTTTTTAGAAGTCAAGTTGTCCTCTCCCGAGGATGGACAAACGTTGTCTTAGTCTGTCCTTCGTATATGCGAACAGGAGCTCTCATGATGTTTTGTTTTATTTTCAAAACCATTATTGTTTTTTGAAAGTGGAAGAAACTAAGTTTAACCCCAACATAGTAATAAAATTCTTTCTATTTATAGTGTCCAGTGCTTGAAAACATGTACCAAAGGTATGCATTATAAAGCAAAGACTTTTACAAACAACAGAATAATTTGCTGTACAGTTCAAGAGATTAGGCTTCTTTTTGGACAATGCATTGATGTGCAGCACACATCACATTTACAAGGATTTATTTTTTTCTTTGTTAATGGGAAAATGCTCAAATTTATTAAAGAACATCACACAGTTCAGGTTTAATTAACTGGACTTGATATAAATAAATAAAGTTATAAAGAATTATTTCACTTACCACGCAATAATGCTGAAGCGTTTGGAGTTTCTGAAAGTGAAAAGAGATAGAATTTTTTTAATTAAAATAGAAAAAAATGCTACAATAAATTATAGTTAGTTTTCCGCTTTAATGTTTTTAATGTTTTTTTATAAGCAATTTTCAAGTACACCAAAGATTGAAATGAAATTTCGTTTGCAGAAAAAAGTGAATCGAAATACTAAAGCAGTAATTGTGTAAAGTTACACACAATTTATAGAGGGTCGCGAACTATTAACATATACTTGTAAATGGGTCACTAAGCGAATTGTGATTATTTCAGGACATTTTGAAATTGCACTCTTCGGTACGAAGCAAATTATTAACGAAATCCTGCTGAAATATCACATTACTCGCAGATTGTCATACGTTTCGTATGAGCAATTTTTTTTTTCAGTACTTAACTGCTAGTGCATGTCGAAAGCTAATACATTAGTATAAACGCGAAAAAGAGAGAGAAGAATAAATATTGAAATATTTCCAATGGTTGGTATCTCATCAAAAAAATATATTTTAATTTCCTCTATGCATTATGAACCAGAAAATGTCTGGGAATTCAAAATGAAAGAATTGTTCGTATGCGTGTGTGTTGTAAAGGTTTAATTTCAAATTATTTCTAGTAGGATGTAAACCGAAGTAACTCTTACGTTTGCCATCTTAATTGATAGGGAGATAATAGCGTCTTTTCGATATTAAGAGTGTGTGTGAATGGAGAGTTTTTTCAATCCAAGTAATAAAAAGTCAATTAATTTTCTTCATTTATCGACTGCAGGTAACCGAAATGGATTTACTTTGTTCTGGTTCTATGATTACCCTATAGCAAAATAGAGGTTTTTCACTCTCCTTGCATACACATAGATTCACACTGTGTTGTGTGTTAGAATCAAATTAACTTAACATTTATTTATTCTTATTAAAGAAAGAAGAAAAAACATGCATTTTATGATCTTATGCTCGCTTACACAGCAACTTAAGTATCTTTTGACGGAAATCTTTGGAGACTCCCTCCTTAAGCATATTAAGCCCGAATTCGTAAAGATATTCATTGAATTTTGGTTTTTATACATTCTCAACTTTATTCGTTGTATTCTTTGTATGGTATCGTTATTTTTTAACGAATTTTATGTGTTGTCATGTGTCAAATGAAATTGAAAATTTATGACCTTGTAATTGAATCCGCTGATACTGTACAATAACATCGTCTCTAAGCGATTATGTTTGTATGTGCGAGAGCGCAGAATTGAAATCCAAAAAAAGCAAGCAAGAACATCACTTATAGTAGTAAGCTTGCGAACAGGTTTTCGGAAAACATTTTCTACACCTACATGCGGGATATTCGTCTACCGATGGAGTTGAAATTAATGGCGCTGCTGACAGTGCGTGCACCATCACGGACGCGTTGCCCTCTCATCATTTTCACGAAAAAAGGAAAAAAAGCAAAAAAAAAAAAGCAACAACAAAGCATTCTTACAAGACTCTACCTACGTCTAATACATAAGAAATTTTAATCTGAAGATAATGTACTTAGACGGCATTTACATAAATTATGTCTACTTTTGAAAATCAAGCAAAATCACTTCATGAACTACATGAAGAAAAAAAAGACCGAAGAGTGACCAAATATTTGTCCTCTCGCTTCAACCAATTGATTATATCAGCAAGAGTTATCTTTAAATTCATTTCGAAATATCTCATGTTACCGCAATCGTACCGTATTCGTAGACCTTCATCTTGAAATTGTATCCGGCAAATGCGTCTGCCTACATTGACATGAGTGTAACCTTAAAATCTTGTTACCGTCCCTCAGGCAAATGATACGATGAACGATGACATCTAAAAGAATTCGAATGAAATAAAAATAGAAAGATAAACGCACATACACATATATACACATACACATGAAATTTGAAATGCTGCCATTGTTAACGCTTAGCGCAACATATTGCGCATCTTTGTAAGTTTCGATTTTATCCAGTTGAAGACATCCATTGAAAAATGCATTCACAACATAAATTTTATTTTGACAGACATTGAATTTCAATTGGATTTCGTTGAGAATTATTCATTTGGATGAAAACAAAAAAAAAACCGACAAAACAAAAAAAATGGAGAATAAGGAATAAAGAAGAAAGAAAACGCCAGAACTGTGTATACCGAATATGTTCGAATCTTTCTTGAAATATTTACTATATGTCAAAACCTAAGAATTATTGATTATTTGCAGCTCAAAGTTAAGAATACCTATAGCATTACATTCTTCTTTTATATATGTAGCGTTGCACGATGTGACGTGAAATAGTAACGTTATGAAGCCGCATATCAATCAATTTTGTTTGAAAACATTTTACTCTTTTCTGAGTCATTCTAGGTCGAGCAAATTTTGTTTTCGACGAACACCTTTCAAAAGTAAATCGGCCCCAAGTTCAGACAGACTGCACAGTGGTGGCATTAAGATCTCTTGGTGAAAATTTCTAAATCTTTGAGGGATTTTTGATAAAAATGCCTACTGCTGTGCTTAATAAGGTGGAGTAACACAAAATTTCATTTGGAGGTTCGAATGCTTTTTTTTAATCGCTAGACACAATCATCTCATGTGGTGGGCCACAACAGCACTAGCTTGTAATGTAGTATTTCTTTCTCACCTCATCATTTTCCCATATTGTTATCCATATCCACGTCACTCGTTGTCAACCATTCCAAGAATTTCTTGAATTTCATCCGAGAATACTCGCTAACAATTTGGTTGAGTACATTTCTTCAGATGGTACCTATATGTCGTTCATTTTTAGTTCAGCTTTCTTTGGTTATGTGGCTGTTTAGGGCTCACATAATGTCCTCAATGCTTATTTGATGGTCGTGCTAGACTATTATCAATTTTTCAATGATTTGCTCCACGATGCCATAATTTTGGGGAAGAAAAGCAATTGAAACATCTTTCGACGGCCTATTCATGTATTGGAAAAAAGAAGAACAAAAATGCTCAACGGTTGACTTTTTAAGATTGTAAACAGTGGGATAATTGGCGGAAAGTGATCCAGCTTCACATGTCGTCGAGGGTAGGAGGAGTTCTTTCATTACTTCTAAAAGACGTCTGTTAAGTGGTTAAGTGGTATTCCAACGGCCCTAACATTTACGTCGCTTTGAGTTTGAAGACTCTTAGTACCGAAGAGATCGATTTAAATTACTTGGCTTATTAGTAATCAGCATCAAAATGAAACGAAAAATCTGGTTTTTTTTTTTTTTGTTCAATCACAATAATATGAATACGTTTCGTTTCATTTTGAGCAAAGTTTTTCTAGTTGAATACCTGCAAATGCTTGACTTTGTAGATTAGGTTTGCTTCAATGCTCTTTCAATATTCGATGCATTAATTTTTCGCTTGAATTTTTGTGTAAAATTAAGAAAATCTAAATGTGAAGCTTGTGTGCTTATAATGTATTTAAACGAAGTCAACGATTTATTAAAAGTATGCTGCTTAAGGCAAAAACAAAATCTTAATTTGGAATTAAGCTTGAAACACATTTACATGAATGAAAAAGAGTGAGTCATAAATTTAAGTCAGCCTGTCATTTTTTTAATGGATCTGTCCAGCCATGCCAGCCTTCGCTGGCACTTTAATAAATTGAAAAAGTGAGAAAGGTGCGCTAGACGAAGCAGAATTTTTGGCATCCACTGTCTGGCATCAAAATTATATTTTTTCATGCGTAGACATGTAGACAGCGAAAAGAGGAAATGAATGTGAGGGCGTATTAAATGTATGTGCTATATGTGCTTTTCTGAGTATGAGCTCATAACACATGACAATACCTAGATCAATAATTCCCGGGACTGGCGCATAAATTTCGTCTCTAAAAAAAATTCATATTATTTTTAAGGACCAGCAAACATTGATGATATTGGGAAGTCTCCCGGGAAGATGTTTATATTAGAAACGATGTTGAAAATTATTCTTGATTAACGAAAAGTGACGTTGCAATGAGTAAGTGATACCCTAAGGACTTTCAAAGGCAATTTATTCACAATTTATTTTGCAGCAAAATGTGGGCACGAGAAAGCACTTTTTCACGTGTCTTTCATGTTCAGCTGCAATGAAACAAAGGCAGCCTGCCCCAAGAGCACGACTACAACGACAAAATTACTTGAAGTGACTTTACATTTGTTGCCACGTCTGCCGAATTCTCCATACCTTGTCTTCACTGACTATTATCAAGCGAGAAATCTCAAATTGTTGCTCCGGAGAAAACCTTTTGGATCAAATGACGAGAATATTGCAGCATCCGAGGAATATTTTGAGATTCTCAATAAATCATTCTAAAGAAAGGCAAAGAAATATCGGATAAGCATGGAATACATTCTACCACCTTTGACGCAGGCTATATTGATGACTAAATTCGAGTTTTGCAAAAAAAATATTTATATTCTTGCTTAGCCCCGAGAATTACAGACCAATGTATTATTTTTTCTTTCTAAAGATTAAATAGATGTTTTTAAGTTTGCAGTAATCAGAATAAATAAATTTCAACCGAAAACTTTCTGTGATATTCACTAGATCGAAATGCGCTCATACGTTTAATCAAATTCTGTAAATGAATTTTGTTCAACAAGTCCAAAACTGTCCGTTGATCAATACCATATGTACAACTTTAATAAGCCTAATAAAAAAAAAAAACCTTTGTGTCCTTAAAGCGGACCACACAGGAAATAATTTTATGCGTGTCACCGAATAATTGCAAAAGTCTATTCATTGTGTTTGTGTGTCTGTGCATTGTAATGGCGAGAAGTAGGTTTTAGCGAAAGCCAAAGTACATGTATTCTTGTTCTATCCACAATTCTCAGACGATTTCACCAAATTAGTCTATTGGTTAGTCGGTCTGTTGGAAAACTTCTACAATCACGCAAAAGTTGGGAAAGAAAGCAAAATTTATGGCAAATCAAGCTCGATATGCCGTCAAGCCCAGGTAAAGGTGCTAAAAGAGAGCTGACTCCTTGCAACTCCGTGTCATGGAGGCAACTTTCTCACACACTCCATCGACATTTGATCACAGCATGGCATTGTTCTTGCATGGCTTGGTTTCCTAACATTAGTTTATGTTTATGTTCTATGCCAAAGTCTTTTCGCATAAGCAGAAGGGGAAAAAAGGACAACTTTGCATCGAATAAGTATGACTGCTATAGCTAAAGAAAGAATTACTTCTTGATTCGAAATTTTATTTATTGCAATACAATCGTTGCAATGTATATAAGTGTTGGAAAATTCTTTGCCATATTAAAGAAAATCTTTCAAGGGCGTTAAAGAAGATTAAGTAATAAAACCGAAATAGAAAACGAATACAAAAAATGCCAAAACTATTGTAGATCGGTGTAAATAGATTTAATTGCTTATGAATTTTGTGACTGATGACGAACGGTTGGATGATTTTAGCAAACTTTTACCGATGGCGGTTGGTGTAAAAAAGGGAAATGGTTAGTATGTCATCAAGCATGGTAATATAATGGAGAAGGAACTATAATTTATTGGTCATAAAATGGTTCAGAGACTAAACAAAACGGTGCAAATATTTACAACTTAGTAAATTATATGATATGCGTATCCTTATGCATCAGTAGGATAACGAGTATTTTCTCAAAGCAATTAATAAAAAGAAATATGTATATATGTATGTATATATATACATATATACGACGTATTACTAATTACGTTGAGAAAAATCTCATGTGTATAATTTTTTTATCGGTCATTATATTGTGCAGAAAATTCTGTCAAACAAAATTTACTCAGAAGCTATACGTGATGTTTACTCTACTCTACTCTATTCTACAAACACCCGTGGCATTGGTTGCATTATTGTTTTATTTTGTTTATTAGCGGCGCTGTCTGTTTCATTTCGACTTCAGGTTATATGTAACTCTCTTAACGTAGGTAGAAAGTTAAATTAGTAAATTAGTTGGAGTAATAAATATTTTGAAAATATTTTCCTTTACGACTGAAAAGGAAGGAAAATATTCTCATAGTATTTTTGGATACTTTTTGCTTGAGGTTGAAAGTAGTTTATGTGCTACTACGATTTAAAGCCGACAAATAAAATAATGAGTAAATGATAATAATTTTAATTAAAAATCCTCAGTAAGTTATCCAAAGATGGTTTATTACATAAGTACGCATGGACGAATTTGATTGTTTAAAAATGTGAATGCGTGTACTAAAGTAATTGCAATATTCCTCGAGGACCAAACGTTATACCACCGACATCACCAAAGCGGCCATAAAACGCTTGGCCTGAATTGTGCGAGCATCCACCAACCCTCCAACAAAAAACACAAAAAAGAAACACTTCGTTAGACATTAGTCGACGTAGGAATGCTTGCATTGCTATGAGTAGCAAATAAAAAGTAAATGCAAACATGTCTTGCTTGCAGCGGACATTAACAATTTTAAATTGAAACGATCGCTACTGTGAGAGAAAAGTAAATACATTCGATATTTTCATTCCAAGAGTTATATATAAGATTATTAGACTTTACCCTATGTCCTGCAAACGATTTCTACAACTGGGATAGCATTCATCCGATTTGCTTCGAAGATTTTAAAGACAGTCAAAGCGTTGAAAAACAAAATCAATTAGGGATGAAGAAGACGTATTAGGCAATAAGGCGACAAACTGCTAAGAATCCTACTTAGTCTGGGCTTTTCTTTTTGATTACCAAAAATATGTTATTTTACTTGTACTTGAAAGCAAATTTGGTTATAAGAATTGAAGAAGAATAAGATAAACTAACTGATCGGACGAGTGAACCTGCAAAAGCAAGTGCTGTTGAGGAACATGGTCTTGAAAGTTGATAAGTTCTTGCTAAGTTGGCTACGCGTGGTTCATATGAATTATTTAGTTAATAAAAAACAAAAGTAAACCGGATTACATCTCCACTCATTAAAGGCTGAGGCATACTGTCCAATGAGGAGTTATGGGCATAGCAGAAAGGCTCGTTTATCGGAAACTGCCGCAACAGTCACAAATGCTTTCTCTGATTCAACATATGTTGTATTTATGTCTTGAAGCAAAGCAAAGCACCTACATGCGGTTGCGATAAAAAAGCACACACACACACACACACACACACATGAACACAACACAGCTAACATTTTACCATTTATATGCTAGAAATGTTTTTCTTCTCTCATTTTCGTGTTACTTTTCAACATGTTCTTGCGTTTTTTTTTTTTTTTTATCCCGCTTTTAAACATTTCTGCAAGTCACGATTGCTGGCATTGAAAATTAGATTTCTTGGAAGTTCGTTCGCTTTTCGAGAAAAAAAGCAAAAAACGTGCTATTATTTCTTATTTTCTGTACTCCAATAATTTCATTTTGCGCATTTTTACCGGGACGCGGTACGATGTAGTTCATGTGTTTACATGTTCTTCTTGCTATTTAGTAAGAATTTAATGCATGAATTGCACTTATTCATGGACTTTAGCTTTAGTCAAAAATAATATGTAAATACATGATAACGTATATGCTGTTGATACACAAAGAGAACTAACTGCGCAACATTTCCATTAAATTTGTATCGTGTAAATGCAAAAAATTGCTCCATGGTTTGTATGTTTCTTGGTGTACCTGTTTTTTTTTCCTTTCACTTTAAGTTAGAATTTAGCTAGAATTTCGATTTTTTTATTCGACTTCGGGCTTGAAATTTTTCTAAAGGAAGATTTGACCTTAGTTTTATGACACGCCCAAAAAAAGGCATCGAAATATATCCTTTACTTTGATATATGCTATGCGCCCTAAGTGGCTTGCCATTGCTTGTATCCTGCTTTTATACTTCTTATGACATCACTAAATCTATTTATTTTGCCCAAGATCTCATCCTCATAACTTTTTACTTCATTTAGACTAATTTTAGATTGAATGGAGACAGAGATTCTTCTTCTTTATCCTATATCCATATATATTGTATGTAATTAGTGCTAGATCTGAATCTGATCTAACTGAAGCGTAAAAACAAAATGAAATCTTTATGCAAACTACAGACTGAAATATCATTCCAAAGCCGCGATCAGTATGACGCAATGCGATGTACTTTTGCCTAAAATGCGGTATCAAATCACAGCTAGTGACAAAAATATCCCAATATTTTTACCACAAGCCAATACATGTCAAGAAAATTAATAAACACATCATAGTCGGTCATGGTTCATCATTAAATACCCTACATCACTTCGCTTAGTACGGTTATTCGTATGAACGTTTTTTGAAAATTAGGCGTTATAAGGAAAACGTTCGAAAAAATCGTCCAACCCGAAAAGCATTCATCTTTGGGTCTCTGGACCCAAATCAAATCATCAAAATATTTCAAAAATTCTGACCTGTAGATTGAACGCACAAACACATTGGCAGACGTACGCCGGACAAAAGGATGGACAAACTTATCGGTATAGCAAAAGATAGGACAAAAGGATGGACAAACTTATCGGTATAGCAAAAGATAGGTCTACATCAAGTCTTTCTGGGAGTTAGATGCGTTCGCATAACCATAGTTTATCCCTACACCACAAGTGGTGTCATGAAAACACAAAACTTACTATATTTTACATCACACGTAATCTAGGTTGCAAAGAGTAAATCACACATGTATATATTCTCATATGTTTGTGTAAATATGTAATATGTAAGTAACTGACGGACGATTACTTTCAAGACGATTATTTTACGTCATATACTTGCTGGGTTGTTTCGAATCAAAATATCGTAGTTTTTCCGCTTCGCTTTTTCTTTTCTATTCTCTGTTTCGTGTTTGAAAAAGAAATTGTTTCGACTACATCTGATCTCGAAATAGCTAGCAACCACTTTTCATTATTGTTTCTGATATTTCGTAAACTGCAACAATTATTGCTGTGCATCACTACAGTCGAGACGTCTTTTCTTGCAATTTAATATAAATTTAATCAAAAGTTTTACTGTTAAGTACAAACAACGGATGCCACATTAATTTATATCAAGATTCGAGTTTTCTGCTCTTTGGCGTAAGCGAAACTACCACCGCATCATTCAATAGTTATTTGTCAAGCAAAAAAATAAAGCTGAAGGTGAAGATATTTTTTTGTAAAAACTGAAAGTTTATCGCATGTAAAGAAAGTGCGCGGGCACTTTTAGAGCATTTTGAAAAATTTTATTGAAATTTCGCGCTAACCAAACCAATAAGGGCACCTTTCATGCATGTTTGCTTAAGCAGTAACGGATATCATATAAAGAATTTTCAGTCAATCTTTTGACAAACTTTGTATAGATGTCTTGGCATGATATTCGAATTTATAAAAGTCGTATGTGAAAAAGGACATCAAAAATAAATCGCGTAACTTGCTTTGCTTTCAAGTTTTTTTTAATTTGTTTTAATTTTTTTTTTTTTTTGTTTTCCTGAATCGCTTCTCCCTTTGTTCACTAAACAGTTTAAATATATAGCAAACTGTGTAAGCAGTAAAAGGTGTATTCATGAAGTTACGGACGTATATGAGCTCGTGTCTACTCATATATATATATATATAAAGCTTTTTTTTACGCGCCTTCCGCTAACGTGACACAATCTTATTTACGATTCAAGAACAGTTTTTTTTCCGTTGTGTTGTCTTCTTTTAACAATAAAACGTCATCTCTCGTCATTATCGCTGCTATTTTTTTCTTTTTCATTTTTTTTTTTTTTTGTGCAATAACATTACGGAACCGTGCACATTTATCTGCAATATATATATAAATATAATAAAAATGTTTACTTTGAGACTTTCAAAGTTTTGTCGACGACCGCATCAATTTATATTTACAATACTAAAGGCTAAAAAATATCGAGCCTATCTCGAGAAGAGAAAGTTTTTGCAATAAATAAATGCAATAATCAAGAGACTTTAATCTCGTAGAAGTTAAATAAATATTTATTAGACTACCTAAGCTATACTGCAGTACCGTTATCTTCGAGCGATTGATCATACCGCAAATAATTAAGCGAATTGTTGTCTGTTTTCGCGTAATGCGAGTTTACACTGCATCGTATGCATTTATATAGAGAGAGAGAGAGAGAGAGAAAGAGAGCGGGAGAGAGAAAGAGAGAGAAAGAGAGAACTGTATAAAATAGAATTTTATGGTTCACATCATATAAATTGTTGCCATTACATAAAAAACAATTTTACTGCATTTAAATTGTTTGCTTCTCAGTTACTACCGTACATGCACGTCTATGCGAATGTGTTTTGTTTAGCAAAAAGAATAGAACAAAAAGGAGAAAAAGAAAAAAGAAGAAAAAATAGTATTAAAAATGCACACCAAGTCGTGTAATTATTTGCGGTGTATTTCGTAGTAAAAATTCTATTTATATCTAATATGAAAATTAAGAAAATGAAAAGATAACTACGAACTACGAAGTGGATGAAAATACCGTTACCTTCTTATTTAATATTACGAAAAGGATTCATAGCTTTCGTTTTTCTGCATGATATGCTATTAAAAATAAATGCCTTCCGTTTTATTATCCATTTGATTTCTTTAATTTCGGGTATTATCCCCTCCCCTCACCCCCGCCCCCGCCACTTCAGGCTGTACTTTTATGCCCCTTGACGTTCGTCTTATCGCATTCTTCCATTCAATTCTCCATCCCTTTCGAAATTGATTGTAACAATACGAACGAATGAATGCTTTTTACGACACAGTTTTCGTTTACATCGGGCATATATATGCTAATACCCTTTCTTCCTTTGAAAGCAGAAAACGCCATTTTGTGAACGCATTTAATGGCAGGAAGTTTTTTGTACGCATGCATTCATCGTTGTTCGTTGTACTGCCATTGTTCGTCGGCATCCGTTGGCAAACATGAAAATCCAATTTCCATTTTCATCTCTCGTAATCTGTCAACTTTGTTTAAATATCCTCCGTACGTACGAGTACATCGTGGAGTGAAATAAATTTCATTTTTGGGGAGAACGTTGCCACTACACTCTATGCTGCAATGCACTTAAGCAAGGAAACGGAAGTTAGGGTAAGAGCTTATTGGATTGAAACAGAGCAAAGCTTGATTTTATAGGCTGTGCGATATCATAACGATATTATCTTTATATCATCTGGAGGCATGCTAACCATTAATAGCAAGTTTTTAATTGAGTAAGTGTGTGCACATAAATGATAATAATTTTTATATTTATTACTTCTGTTGGCATGTAGCATACGATTACATATATATNAGAGAGCGGGAGAGAGAAAGAGAGAGAAAGAGAGAACTGTATAAAATAGAATTTTATGGTTCACATCATATAAATTGTTGCCATTACATAAAAAACAATTTTACTGCATTTAAATTGTTTGCTTCTCAGTTACTACCGTACATGCACGTCTATGCGAATGTGTTTTGTTTAGCAAAAAGAATAGAACAAAAAGGAGAAAAAGAAAAAAGAAGAAAAAATAGTATTAAAAATGCACACCAAGTCGTGTAATTATTTGCGGTGTATTTCGTAGTAAAAATTCTATTTATATCTAATATGAAAATTAAGAAAATGAAAAGATAACTACGAACTACGAAGTGGATGAAAATACCGTTACCTTCTTATTTAATATTACGAAAAGGATTCATAGCTTTCGTTTTTCTGCATGATATGCTATTAAAAATAAATGCCTTCCGTTTTATTATCCATTTGATTTCTTTAATTTCGGGTATTATCCCCTCCCCTCACCCCCGCCCCCGCCACTTCAGGCTGTACTTTTATGCCCCTTGACGTTCGTCTTATCGCATTCTTCCATTCAATTCTCCATCCCTTTCGAAATTGATTGTAACAATACGAACGAATGAATGCTTTTTACGACACAGTTTTCGTTTACATCGGGCATATATATGCTAATACCCTTTCTTCCTTTGAAAGCAGAAAACGCCATTTTGTGAACGCATTTAATGGCAGGAAGTTTTTTGTACGCATGCATTCATCGTTGTTCGTTGTACTGCCATTGTTCGTCGGCATCCGTTGGCAAACATGAAAATCCAATTTCCATTTTCATCTCTCGTAATCTGTCAACTTTGTTTAAATATCCTCCGTACGTACGAGTACATCGTGGAGTGAAATAAATTTCATTTTTGGGGAGAACGTTGCCACTACACTCTATGCTGCAATGCACTTAAGCAAGGAAACGGAAGTTAGGGTAAGAGCTTATTGGATTGAAACAGAGCAAAGCTTGATTTTATAGGCTGTGCGATATCATAACGATATTATCTTTATATCATCTGGAGGCATGCTAACCATTAATAGCAAGTTTTTAATTGAGTAAGTGTGTGCACATAAATGATAATAATTTTTATATTTATTACTTCTGTTGGCATGTAGCATACGATTACATATATATTTATATATATATATATATATATATATGTGTGTACATGTCTTCCCCGCTCCTCCTGTTATTACATTTCATAATTAATTTCAAAAAATGGAGAAAATGCGTACAATCGTATATTCATCCGTTAAGTCTAGGAGTGCCAATCGGCTAGTGGAGACTATATTCACCTCGATTTTTTAAATGACTTTAATAAACATTAATAGCATAGATCGGTAGATATAACACGCCATAGCGTACTATAGACTTAGACTACTTGTGATGCAGGGACATATTAAGTATGTAAGGGTGTAGGCCACAGGCAGACTGGAGTTAGATCTACCTTTTTACTATGCCCATCGATTCAGAAAGTGATTCTTTCTAACCTCACGTCTGTCTGTCTCTCACAAACCTTTTGAAACAATGACTTACTTGCGTGAAAAATATTAAACGGCAATCCTTGTTGAAAGACTCTGCCTATACTACTTTCCACCTTCCGGCCAGTTAGATTAGATTGCAATGACAACCAGTCTGATAGGTGTGGAGTATTCCCATTCCGTTAGTAATAATTCTTTAAATTCAGGATAGCAGTGTTTAGGAAGCAAGGCTCGTTGCGTTCTCCTGATTTCTTTAATAAATCTGTTTACGTTTGCAGGCACAGAGGAAGACAGGTGCATGAGCAGACGGCTTTGCACAGATTGATTTTTCCAATGTTTCCCGACGCCGATGCGAATTACGACCAGCCTTGCTACCACATATGACCGAGAGGGAGGTTATCTCCCTTTATATTGCACCACCGGTTCTTCGGAGTTATCGCTAATGGAAGAAAACTTGCTTCAATAAAGCAGAAACGTGAGATGAGAAATTCAATGTATTGCTGTTTAAGTCCCTGCTAAAGACCAATTAGTTTATCCCTTAGCCAACAGACATTTGTACGAACTGCTTTTATTTATTTATTTATTTTCTGTACGTTTTGTAAAGAAGTTTACAAAACATGGATTTAAAGGCTGCCGGATAGCTTAGAGCATATGCTCGAGTGCTTTGCAAACTCTACCGCACTTGAGATTTAAACCCGCGACTATTGAATTGTAAGTCGCCTTCCTTTACCTATCCGGGTACTCAGGCGATTATAAACTTTTATTGTATTATTATCTATGTGAATATTCCTGAATAGTGATGTTGATGTGTTTGCACTCTTTAACGAGGCTTAACTCAATTCCTTCAAGAAGGGATTCGTTTAATGAGTTAAATTGCTTACTGGCATGTGGGTTATCTGGTAAATTCTTCATATGACTTATCCTGATAACTATGTTTTTCATTGCGGTTAATTATTTTGATCAGTTTCGAGTTTTCGTTAAACTAAGTACGAGGTAATCTAAGCGCGACATTGTGTTCATCAAAAGAAAAAAAATTATTTTCATCTGAGGGTCCATTTTTTCTCACCCTTTCTTTTTTTCTTTCCGTTACGTTTAGTGAATGCATTTGCAATCAAAAGAAAATGTGTCTCGTCTAAAATATAAATGTTGTGCTGCATGTAAATCTCTCAGTTTTATTTTACACGAAAGGTCACAAACATTTTACCACTATTTTATATATAGCACGCTATAGCTAAGCTTTTACAATGCAGTAGCGTGCTCGAGCAGTCATACATAGCCAAAGGGTAACACAGACCACGCAAAAAAAAAAAAAAAAAAAATGTGTTTGGAAGTAAATCTACGGAATGTCGTACTTCAAGTCGAAAGAGCATAAAATTAAAAAATTTGTAAAATTTATAAAAAAAACATAAAAGTTTAGCCAAAAATTTTAAAAACATTTAAAATATTCAAAATCAAGTCTTATGGTATGGAAATTGCTACAAGTTTACTCATAAATAATTTATACGCTTTTAGAGTTTTGGCAAACGTTTGGCAAATTTAATAAAACCCTTGCGGTGAGTAGACAAACCCAGCAGAAACAGTTCCCCATTGTTTTGTTATCGGCGCAAAAGATTGAAGAATTAATTAAGAGACATGTGAATATTCTTAGTAATAAAAGTAATAAAAAGTGAATGGCGAGGCATGTCACAATGTCGCGATAGGTCACCCTTAACGATTTCATATCACATGCCACGTGGTGGGTCCATGTTTGTCTACATTGAAAAATTGTTGATGAAGTTTCAAAAATTTTTAAAGACACAGTAGATGATGTGTTTTACATAACCGAACGGATCTAATAATTATTTACTTTTTTCATTGAAGTCCAAAAACAAAATTTCCCTTTAAGAATGAGTTCCAGTAGAAGGTGTGGGTTGAATACAGCTCTTGAGTGAGATAGCAGTCGATCTACTCAGCGAACTCAGTTAATAGTTTACGTTAACTTCTCATTTCTTGAGTTTCGTTAAAATCGTTTAAAAATTTCATCAAACTACTACATCGACTGGATGAAGACATGAAGTTTTGGTCGCATTCTTTCGGCTAAAATATTTTATTAGAATTTGAAGACAAGACTGTCAGCTATAAAATTGCGGGAAAGAAAATTTATAGTTATTTGCTTTGTTCTGCTTCTTTGCTCACTTGATTAATGGTAATAAGAATGTTTTCGTTTGCTCCCAGAAAGCGGTCGGTGTAAATGGAATTTAAATTAAATTATAAAGAGAGGGGGTACGACAAAGGCCAGATCTTGGAGAAAGGAAAACACTGCAGAGACTTAGGCGGAAGCAAAACAAGCAGAAAAACAAAAAGAAGAGGAGTAATGAGAAAAGCAGAATTATTATATTAACGAATAAATATGTTTGTATGTATGCATAGCCATATCAAGCGAATGCAGAAAGAATGCAATATCTGAAGGCTGCCAACTGTTGAGAGAATCCTTTTGTGATTTTTTATTGTTATTAGATCTCTGCTTAAAAAGAAGTCGAATAAAGATTGAATTCTCGACAAATTCTTATGATTTAATAGAAAGAGAAGAATAAGAAAATAAATATTGAAAGCCGTCCTCAAATTGAATCACAAGCCTGAAGCGTATAGCGTATATTCTCAAACACGCATCCAATCGGTTTAAAAGTGAAAAAAAGAAAGAAAAATAAATTTTTATCTCTTTGGTTTATTCATATTGAATACTCGCACACAAACGCATACGTACATGTGAAATGTGTGTGTATATCTAACTAACAAAACAAAATGGTCACCAGTTACTCAAAAATACTTATGCAACACATATATACATACGTACGTGCATACATGCGTATATCTTAACTCGTACTGAAATTAGAATCATCATCATCATCATCATCATCATCATCATCATCGACAGAAGTAGAGATTTCAGTTGCTTTAGAAAGCAATAAAAGAAATCAAAAATTTATAAAACAGAAAGAAATACATGTCCTCTGTCCGAGAGTTTGCCCCAACCGAATATAATATACCAGCCCGTATACATGCCCGTGCATGCATGTATTAATAAAATCCGTTCGTGTATGCGTCATATAAAAAAAAAAAACAAAAAAACAAAAAAGAAGAGAGCTGCAGCCAACATTTCGTATGTTATCGCGCTCTCCCGTACAACGTACGTAACAATGCTCTCGCTATTCTCGCTATTCTATCGAAAAATGGAGGCAAGTACATACAAAACAAAACAAAATGACAATAACGGCGTACTTATACATATATATATATATATATATATATATATACATATATGTATGCATGTGTGTGTATGCATGTATGTATGTATGTATGTAAGTGTATATGCATGTATATATTGATATGAAAGTGTTTAAACTAAAAAGAAAAGGCAAAAAAAAGAAAGAAAAAAGAAACAACAGCCCGCTGTTTTTTCCATTCAAGCATAGGAGAAAAATATACACACACAAAACGCGAATAAACGAAGAACACATATACACAAATATTTTCCAACTTCAATAAGTTTTTACAGCGACTTTTTATAGCATTTGGTCGTAAACTTCTTGTTGGTGTAGAGCGCTACGCAATGCTTCTCCGTGTAGAGATTACAATGCACTAAGCGAATTGAAATTAAATAAAAACAAAAATATTAAAGCTTTAAACTCTTCTTCGCCTGTCTTATATGCCAGAGGATAATCCATAATTTAGATGAAATGAATTGAAATTGTTTTGCAATACGCTTTGTGGCTGGCCATGCAATAAGCTTTTTTTTTTAACGTTTGCTGTGCATAGGCGCACAAACGATAATTGCTGAAGACTTGAAAGAAAAAAAACAAAAAAAAAAACAAAAAAAGAATGTGCAAATCAATAGATACTAATTATAAACATAATATTATTAAACTGTGATAGCCAAAAATTGTTAATAGAAATATAAAAAAAATAAAAAAAAAAAAAAATAAAAATTGCTTATATTTACCTAAAAGATAAATATATAGTTAAATAAAAACCGTAAAAACGTGACGTTTTCAGTGAAAGAGTAAATTTTTAAGTGAATATTTTGCGAAATTTATCTAACGTGTCAAGTGCAATACAATTTCATTCCCTCACAAAACGGCGTCAATAAACATCATCTTGATCTTGATTACATTGCTTACTACACGAGGTAAGTAAGTAGTAGGCCTTTGCTTAATTTCAATTTATTTAACTTTACTACTAGTACTTTTTATAAAGTGAAGAAATCTCTTTCACGCTCTCTCACTCTCTCTCTCCCTCTCTCTTTCTCTCTCTCCGCTGTTATTTTCCTTTTTAAATATTTGTTATAGAATTTGATGTTGTTATGCTTAGAATAGTCAGTCGGTTATTGTTGATTCAGTTATAAATTTTTACGAGGTGTTAAAAGTGCTTAAATGTTCAAGGTTACATGTTACAAATATCTATAATTGCCAAACAACACACACACACACACACACACACATACACACAAATATACTTACGTTTAATGATTGAATATTTAAAAGGGTTAAAAAATTTAAATTATACCGCATTTCATGCGTCAGTGAATTTTCATTGAATTAATTGATCGGTCCTTACATAATTAATTTTTAATTTATGGCGAGACATTAGTCTTTTTTTTTACTCACTTAATTCCCTTTTCTGTCTTCTAATTTACCTTTTGCGAAATCTCTATCGTACGTCTTTTACTACAAATTTACTTAAGATGACATTTTCGGACTATTGAGCTAAGTTTCCCTATCTGTTGAGACGCACAGTAAGCAGTAGTGCGATGACTGTAGCAGAAACGTAGCATCCTACACACAATTGATTTTAAGAGAAGAGAAGTTTAGTTTAATGAAAACAGTGGGAATTAATTGACGAAGTCTTCTAAGTCTAAAGTGAACTAAGAAAATATGTGAAGTTTCTTGATTGAGTTCTCAACTATAATCGAATTGGCTCAAAACTTATTAGCCGATGCTCACTTCATTTGCATCATTGTGCATCGCATTTATTGTTAGCGTAACTTTTATCCATGTGTTAGTCGACAGGTCTGACACATTTTCTAATGGAACTCTTAGATGATTCATTTAGACAATTATTTCCTTGAGGTCGGTCGGCACTTTAAAATTTTACTTCTTTTTGTGATGGCTTTCAGTTAGTTAACAACTGTAAGTTGTACCCAAAAGTTCATAAACTAATAACCAGATGACATTACCGTTAATCTCTCCACGTAAAAGGACTGCAACGAATTTGCTAAATAGCTGACTTCAAATAGGAGGCGTGTGTACGGATTGTTTCCAAAGAAGCGGAAAATTTAGAAAATCGTGCAATCATTTTGAATATTTATTATACCCTACACCAGTTGTGGTGCTATAACGGCTTACTAAATCTATGCGGATGCATGCAAAGCCCAGAAGGATTTGAGATAGAATTTTTATTATACCAATCGATCCAGAATCATTTTTTCAAGGTTGTCTGTTCGTCTGCCGATCTTGTGTCGTTTTCCTCGACTTACGGGTCGATATTTTTGATATATTTTAATGAAATTTGGTATAGCGACATATACTAGGCCAAGGGCGAACGCAATGGAAAATGGTTCGGAGGGGACCATTCTTTCGACCATTACCCTTTTCATTTTATCTTAAAAAGTCGTTATATGAATAATTATATTAAGCGAAGCAGTATAGGGTATTTAATGGTAGACCGTGTCCCAGTTTATACTTGTTTTGCAAAAAGTATTCAAAAAAAATTGTTAATTATATTGTACATAGCCTAATGCAGAGTTCTTTACAAGGGCACTTGTGAATTTTCGTCATTGAAAGATAAAAGGTTTAGAATATGGAATCAGCTCAATTTAAAAGCAATCTAGTGGGTGTGCGTGGCTAACCGGTAAGCGTCGTATCTTTAGCGATTAAGCACTCACTAAAGCTACCACTAAACTAAAATCTAACACACTTGAGATTTCAACCCCCGAACATTGAGCCCCGATTTCTAGATAGAAATCTCGGATAGGTGTTAATGTCAGACGCTAGACTAAGTTTATTTTAATTTATTACTTTATGTGCAAAGGAACAAAGGAGACGAAAGTCGTCATAAATGATTTGACCAAATCAGTCCGTCTTAGCGTCATGTGCTAATCTTATACTACTTGGAGAATTTATGACAAGAATACTACGACGCTTAGGGGAACTTAGATTTCGAATCGGCTCGCATTTTCATATGCATCGTTCTGTCTATAGAAAATTTGACTAGAAACCAGAGTTACTTAAGGTAAGGTAACTTATATTATGGTAGTAAACAAACAAACGGATTAATATTTTGTTATGTTTGTAAATAGAAGATAAGGTTAATTTAAGTCGTCTTATTAAACTTTTTTAGAATGCGCTTAAATTGTTGTTTAAACTCTTACCTCAATCAAAAATGGAATGACGACTTTTATATAGTGTACGGAAAAATGAAAAAAAAGAGAAAAAGAGAAAAAAAAGCAACCAAACAAGCCCTGCCTGAAATCATTTTAAACACTTAATAAATACAAACGTAAACAAATTTAAACACTGTTTCGTAATTAAGTTGTAATACCTTTAGATAGTAAAGAAATAAAAAAAAAAAAAAAAAATATTTTACTATTTAGCGCCATATAAAAATGCAATCAAATTTAATAATTACTCGTAATCTATCGAGTTCATAGCTATGTACGCAAGAGCGCTTTGCATACAAAGCTTCAACGGCATCTACTCGTACTCGTTGAACAAAGGAGAGAGTGGTAAGGATAGTTGATCGAAAGCCATAAGGCTGCTTAACTCCATGTATACCAAAGACACCTTAAATTTTTCTTAAGGTGACCAGGCATATCCCTGCTCCTGTTCCAATTTCGACGCTATTACACACCCTTTTTTAGGACTGCAAAACACTCGCAAAGGGTATCACATGATTTGTATGTAATTTAACAGACTAGGATACAGTTACAGGTTGATTTTGACAGACTTTTTTTAATTGATGATTTGAAATGAAATTTTAGTTAAGAGTACTCCTGTCAAAGTATAGTACACGGCAATGTAGGGATACTTATAAAATTAGTCTCAAAGTCTATGAATATGAGTATGAAGGGAATGAATGCAATAAATATCTGAGACACAGATTATCGGAAGGTTCAATATTACTCAGAAGAGATAATATGATGCTGATGGACAGAGAAGATCGCTTGTTGCTTTCGCATAATTTGGAAAACTTTCACAGACTCAATGAAATAATCAACAATAAGATGAAATAAAAAGTAAGTGATTCCTTAATGCCAAAATAATAAAACCGCATTCATACGTTTAATCCTCTAAAAAGCCACAAAAGCACTCGGGTTGGGAGAACATTTTCCCTGCAACAACACAGCTGTGGTGTAAAGTTCAAATATCCTTTTAAAACCATGCAAAGCGTAGTCATTATCGGGAAAAACTGTAAAAAACTTTGACATTTTTGCTGAGGATGCATACGCATGCTTGCTTGCATGCATGCATACGCTTGTGGAGCGAAGTTGGAGCGAAGACTGTGCTGCAGTGCTGTTTGCAGTCATATTTAATGCAAACCGCATTACTTATTGTCAGTTAAATACGCATAATAATAACATTAATAATAACGTACTTTAACGCTTTGCTATGTGAGAAGTTCTTATTATTGCTGATGACGATGATGATGATGATGATGACGATTATCTCTCTTTCCCGCGAATTCTATGCGATTGTCTTTCTTTTTCCTTCTTTCTCTATCGCTTTTATTGGTTTTCGCGTTTGGCTGCTGGCGGAATTTATGAGCTACACTAAAATAATTATCGCCTGAATAATGTTGTGGTTACGGTGAACAAATATACACACTTACACATATATATATATATGCATGCATGTACGAACGACCAGCACTAGCGCTTATATTGTTGTTGTGCAGGTAGGTAGGTAGGTAGGTAGGTAGATAGATAGATAGGTAGGTGTATGTGCGTGTATTGCTGCTACTATTGCTGCCATTGCAGCAGATAATAACCATAAAAATAATAACACTTGACTTTATAAATTGTGCATAACAAAAAGCGGCCACAAATATCGGTTTATTTCTAAAATATTTGCCTTTTTGATGTTTAGACAAAATTGACGAATGATTTATGGTCCAAGTTTTATGATGATTTTACAATCGATGTTCGCCAGGAATTATGGTTATATAAAATTAATAACTAATCGGAGATGAACTAAATGATCAAAAGAGATTCGAAATGATAGAAGCCATTAAATGCAAACCTCCGTCATAATGATAAGGAACACTTTAGATGCGGTGATTCACCCGTCAGTCCGTGTTTTGTCGCCATATTTGAAAAAGAGACAAAACATTTTCACGTTTACGTTCATTACTGTCAGGCGTGTTATTTTATTGCCAGCTTTGCGTATGCGTGAGAGTGAAATGAAAGAGTTTCTTTCGCTTGCTTGCCTGCAAACAGTACATGTATGCATGTGTATGTTTAAGTTGAAATATGTGAGCGCGTGTATTTCAACCTGAGTATAATTTTATTGGATATATAACAGTTTACATTAACAGCATGTTTCGTACGTTTGTTCTTGTATAACAGTAAGGGTAGTTTCCTGAGTTGCATAAAATTTACACACGGAGCGTTGTTTATTATGGGGTTTGTGTATTCGATGCGTATTAGACGATAGGTGCATTTGGCATAGAATGACACGTTCTCAATAATGGTTACAGAGGTCGCAGTATTTAAATGTATTCAAAGTAACACTTTGAAGAAAAACACAGAAAATTTAGATCGTCATCACTACAAACATGCCGAAATAATTCAATCCCGATATGTGAAATAGTTCTGGAGAGTATACTTTCAAATCGTGATCTGTTACTGGTTATAACTCAACGCGTGTCACTTATTGGCGGCATACTTTCAGACTCGTTAGGCATGTTTTTCCTCTAAAATTTTAGATGACCCCCTGTTGAACAAGTTCTGTCTGACTCAGTATGTGTTTTAGATTGCAATTTAGACTTACATGGATTGTGCCTAAAGCACGCCCACTTCCAGTATACAATTTCAGCTTTATATCTTAAATTTTGCGGTCGAAATTATCTGTAAAAGGGAGACGAAGAAAGGATGGACCAACAAGGAGGCTTGCGCTATTCGACTAATAAAGCCGCGATAAGCCACAACGTTCTCTCCCTACTTCATAAGATATTTTAGGCCAGAAAAACGAAGGCGAAAGAGAAAAAAACTTTAAAATTGACTGCCTCACTATACGACCGACCACTGAATCTTTGAAAACTGTTTTCCTGTTTTCTTTGCAAATCTCCACTCATTAAAGTTAAACATTTAACCATAAAATAATGCATTCTTTCCCAATATTTACAATTTATCACATTTCTTATTAAAAATTCGTTTCGATGTCGATGCACTAAAATCGACCTTTGGTTGTCGTAATCCTCCCGATTATCGAAAAACTCGAAGCCAATTACTTTCTCTAATGTAATCAAGCACGCTGAAAGACTATAGAAACCCAAGAAACAAACAAAAAGTAACGTTTTCGAAGGTTGCGATAATAAACGACGGGTGAGCGGACATGACAAAAGGGAATTAACATCTTAAGCTTCTTCGGTTTGCATAAATATTTTTGGATGCCACAAACGCAATGAAAAATTACTTTGCCCTTTGTTTGTGTAGGAACAAGAAATGTTGACGCCATTAAAAGAAGAGTTCGTTCAAAGATGCGTGCATATTGAAGCGTGTAGACAAACTATCGCAAATGAATTGAAGCGTAACGAAGATCTTCCAGTACGTGCTTTTGTCACAATTGATAGTTTATTTTTAACCTGCAAGCGTTTCTGTTGGAGGGTTGAAATCTTCAACTAAAATCTATCATTTTCTGTCACAACTTTATATCCAACGCTATTGGATTATGATATGTTTGGAATATGATGCAAATGATGTTTATTGAAAAATGTAGTAAAAGTAAACACTGCTTTCATTTCTTCTGAAATATTTTAACGAAATTCTTACATAAACATAGTCTGGCTTATAAATAATCGATTAGGTTAACTCTATAAGAACCTTTCAAAAGTTGCATATGTTTATGACACCACAGTACTATTGTGTAGTCTACGGGTATAGTTGATACGCTTATATCGATTTTACGAAGATATAGTTAACTTCCATAAGTATATGTAAGCATTTTAAAAAATTGTCACAAAATGTATCTATGAATGCTTCATATATATGTCTTTGGACTGACCTTGAATAAATATCGATGTCTCAAACACGTTTTTATTAGAGACGAACATTTTAAGAAGGCACAACCTCCCATGCTTTGTTGCCTCTAGTGCCAAAAGAAGTTCAATGTTTTATTTGTAGTTCAAGGGTTCAACTTTTGTATCGATTTTTGTTTTATTCTAATTACAAGAAAGTATTGAATATTTTGTCTGTGAAATTTTTTTAATTTATGACATAAACACAAATGATATTAATTTTGTTTATAAAATTAATTTAAGTTTAGTGATGCGATTAGTCTAGAAGGTAGGCATAGGATGCATGATAATTTGATGATTTGATAGGATGTGGGTCTCTTAAGTTTTCTCTGAGGATGTATTGATCTTTTCTTATCCTTTCATCTTTGGACCACAATTATATAAGGAATACATTTCCCAACTTTTAATTTCATATCTCAAGTTTTGCAAGTTTCGTCAGTCATCATAGCAATTCGGACATAGTTACTCTTTCACTTTTGGACAACAATGAAATAAAGAATACATTTACCAAGTTTCAGTTTCACATTTTAAATTTTACAGCTCGACGAACTCAAAGAAACGCAAGACGCAAGAAGGACATAGTTAAACGTTTACCTCTGAACAGCGATTAGGTGAAGAATACATTTCCCTGGTTTCAGTTTCACATCTCAAATTTTGTAACTTTGGGAATTCAAACAGACCAGGTACACACAGATATGGTTACATTTGTTCAGAGACTGATTATGAATGTGTATACACATTGCAATGGAGTACAAACAAAAACACAAAATTAATATACCTTCGAATTAATGTACTACTTGGTGGGGTGACTGCCAGCCCAACTCCCTTATAATTTTGTTTTTAGGCTCAAGGACATGACTTAGGAATAGTCGGGAGTGTTTTATCTTCTACAAAATATGCTAAATGGAAAGAAGAATGTTTTTGTGTGAGTGCGAGTAGCTATGGGTTAAGGTTAAGGGTGATATGTTGCGAGAGTCTTTCGCCTCATTAAAATGGAAACAAGAAGATGCTTTAGATTGCGACCATTAGCCTTTAAGTCAGAAGTGAAAAGTAGATATTTACTATCTGTTACTTTAAACAGCATGTTTTCTGTCGTGAACACGAGGGTGGACTGAACATTTATCTCGGCACGATAATGAGAAGAGATAATTTTTCTTCTTATTATTTTTCACGTACGCGTCTTGTTTTAGTTTTAAAGCACTGTAAGCAGAGCTTTCTAAGAGTTGATAAACTTACCCCTTACACTGATGAGATGAGAAACAATTAACGCCATGACTTTAGTTTTCTACAAAGACTTTTGAAATTAAACTCCATTAGTTTAGCGTTTGTTGGGAAAAGACAGAACAGACAATAAATTCGACGATTAATGTAATAATGTTTGCATGTTTAATGTCATGCTTAAGTGCGCCTTTTAGCCCTTCAGACGTATTGTTCGCTCAGGGATGCAAATTTATATTTCAACTCGTTTTATAGCAAAATTTTTGCGCGAAAGAAATTTAATTAAATCTTGCAACAAACAAACAATTCATAGCAGTATTTACATAATTATCTTGAAATCATTTCTTTTATTAGAAGGCTGTTAATGGCTTTCCATTTACTCGCGGCAAAAATTGGTTTTGAAAAGCGAATAATAGAAATCTCTTTACCGTGAAACGTGGACAGAGTTTAAATTAATTTTTTTTTTCATGACCAACCAACTCAGGGCATCTCCTCTAGACGCAAGGAGACTATAACTTTTCTAACTCTTAGGAAGAGTTATAGGAAAGAAGGGATGAAGAGAGGGAGTAGTGTTCGTGAACTTTCGTGAAAAATCACTGTTGGTAGGCTGTTCCAAAGGCGGGCAGCATGGTTAAGGAATGACGAGTCGAGGTAGTATTTTGTGCAGCAGGCGGGTAAGTCCAGGACGAGTGTCTGGGTGGACAAGTCTTAATCAAAGCAGGGTTAATCAAAATTTTTCTTTTTTTTTTCTTAATAATCAGGGTAAGCCGCGATAATTGAGTAAAATCTTTAGAGTCAGCATTTCTGTTCTCATATATAGCCAAAAATTTCTGTTCTTAGAGTTCGACTTTGAGTGTTGTATACTAAAGGGTAGCGTTGGAGCTACGCCCTGTAGACGTCTGCATAAGTACAGTTATAAGTGTTACTTGCAAAAAAAAAAAAAACCATCAAAACTTGATTCTTAGCTTATGGCTATAAATGCCTTAAAGGTTTTATTTTTCCTGTATTTTTCGTTTTCGCATTTTTCTCGCATTCACATGCGAATATATGGCTAATAAAGTAAGCAAAGTCTTTTTTTATGTTCGACGCCTAATTCTAATCAAAAATTCTGAAAACGTTACCAAAGTAACCTTAATGCTGTCAATAAATACATACGCATGCAAGACGTTAAAGACGTGAAAGACGATCCTTTACTCTCATTTCATACTTTCAACTCAACTCAATCCCTATATACTTTTTATTACATTTTGTTATCTACGGTGCTCGCGTGGTTGGGATGTTTTACTTTTCTTTTGTTGAAAAAAAAAAAAAAAAAAAAAAGAGAAAAAAAAAAAAAAAAAAAAAAAAAAAACAAAATTTCGCATTACAATCACATTCGCTTATTTATTTATTCTTTTCTTTTTTTTTAGGGCGCATAAATAGATTTTTGGTTTCTCGTAGCTTATATTTGCCTTTGAAAGAAAAAGAAGAGTTTTTATTGGATATTGAGTGTTGGCGAGAAACGTATCGCTGCTCAAGGCTCACAAAAGACTAAACAGATTTATTTAATGAGAAAAACTAATAATTTAAACTCAACCTTTACGCTCAGATTCTATACGTATTTGAAACGCAGAAGAATAATTTTTTAATATAAGTCGCTATATATTTTATCGCTCAGAATCGAAAATCGTTGAAATGCCTGCCCTTGGTTTGGGAAACTTTTTGTATGTATGTTGCCGATAATTGGCTCTTCCATATTATCCATAAAAATCTTTTGAATTGACCAAAGGAAAGGAAATCTCAGTATTTTGGTTTCGTTGCCTTACGGCGGCAGTTTGCTTAAGTGCAGAACTTACTTAGATTTCGCTTTCGTTGCAATTATTCAGGATGACATTCGCTTAATTCGTTCAGAGATAGGACACAGCCCGTGAAGAGACCTCACAGAGAAACTTCTCGCATGACATTTACTTCTACGGACATGACGACATAGGCGACGCTTAAAATAAACTGATATTTACCTAAGGACAAACATATAGATCGTTTTTGTTTCCCCATTTAGTTTTAGGGGGAAATTAATTTGACTTGACTTAATGATTTCAATTATTTCAAAGTCCATCTTGAATGTCCCTCCTTCTATAACTTTGATCTAAATCCGCAAAGGCACCTAAGAGCTTATAAACTCGAACTAGCAGGCGGAGGCCGGCGGTCATTATAATATAGCGAATAAAAATTAAAACTTCTTTCAAATGAAACTAAAAAATATGCCCTAAATACAATCATACGCGCTCTCACAAGGAAGTAACTGCATGCACGCATAGCCCATATTCGGGTGAATGAAATGAAAGTTACACGAGACTGACTTTTTCTTCAACTGAATAGTGTGAGGCTAATGAGATGAAACATAACACCATAACAACTTTGTAATGTGAATTAACTTATTTTTAAAGGAAAGGAAAAAAAATAAGAAAAGAAAAGAAAATCATATTTTAAGCGTTTTCTCTTTAAAACTTAACGAAACCAATAACAGGTTTGTCTGCATTCAAGTACGTTTCTGCGTTTAAAACAAAAACAAAAACAAAAAAAAAAGAAGAAAAACAGAAACAGAAACATAAATTTTCGGCTTTGTTATACATAACGTAAGAAAGACTTGAAAATCCACTAATAAACTTGAAATTTACGTTAATTTGCATTTACAAATGCCTTCACATAGTTTTCAGGAAATGTTGTGCAATTTAATTATTGCGAGCAAACATTTTCTGTATCATCGTAGAGCTTAAAACTTGTAAGAAGTATTTATGTATGTTCCGTCTTTCCGTCAGTAATTTCAAGTTTTCTCCTCATGTCGCGGACAAATCAGAATAAGAAGAAGCATCTGGCAGGTGATGCAGCCACTTATGTCCCATCAAAATGCAACTTTTGCTTAAGTTATGCTCCGCTTATAACGCGACTTCAAGAGTGTAAATAAATACTTGGCGATAAAACTTAACAATCCATTACTTTGAAGAGTGGGGAGAAATATCAAGAAATTGTTTAGAATCATTATCATCATGTAGTATTTCAGACCAAATCGCCCAAACCTCTAAACAAAAGATTCGACCCAAGCAAGATCCGGCCTAAGACGAGTTCATTTCCTGCACATGTTATCCTCTCCCAATGTCTTTGAATGAATTTAATTTAATTCAAATTTTTTTATTTATTTATTTTTTTTTTTTATGTAATTTTTTTATTTTCGATATTATTTTTTAATTTATTACATTAATTGCGGACACTAGTTACGTGCATTATTTAAGAGTAATGTCCTGCCAGGCAGTATAAACATTGGAAAGGGTTATTGCGGCGCGGTCAGATAGCATTACGAAATTACGAAATGAAAACTTGTCGAATTAAACGATAAAATATCCATAATTTACGCACATTTTAATGTAGAATTTAATGTGTACTTATTTTTATAGCTCTATACGACGATACATACACGTGTGTGTGTATGCGTATATATAGGCAAACAACAGTGCGAATTGATAATCAATTGGCATTAAACCAATAAAGGCGCGTCGCTGCAACATAGACAACATAGCAGAATAATAGAGTGGGATTATAATTAGTTTCGGTATCGTAATCGTAGGAGAAACGTCAAGTCCTTCTTACAACCAATGATTTCATACGACAATCTACGGGCCTACCTCTCTCTCTCTATCTCTCTCTCTCTCTAGATATATATATATGTATATATATATATATGTATCTGTATGCATGTATATGTATATGCATGTATGTGTATATGCATATGTATATGTATATGTATGTGCATGTATATGTATATGCATATGTATATGTGTATGCATATGTATATGTGTGTCTGTGTGCTTAAAGATAGTACGTTGTGCTTGCTTAATGAAATTACAATCGCTTTAGTAAAAATAACGCAATCGATTTTTCATTTTATGTATTTAAGCTAGAAATGCTTAAATAAAATGACATTGTTGCCCGTTTGCAGATAAAATTAATGAAAAAATTTCGAATGCTTTTGCGATTCCATGCAATGCCTGCATATAATAACACGCCTCCATTATCGTATCTGCGTGCACCGTACACTTTCTTCCTTCGCATGCATTCGCATTGAATCGATGTTAATTGCGTTTTATTGGTTGGATGTTGTAAATTTGCATTTTTAATGTCACATATAAAAAGTGCAAATTTATTTCGTTGTCAAAATCTACATTCGAAATCAGCAGCAACAGCAACAGCAAAAGCAACAGCAACAACAAAAACAATGCCAATAGCAATCATACGCTGTTCAGAAGCAAATGCATCGGTCTAATGGCCTGTGCCGTTCAGCTTCACTACGATAAAATTTTGTTCTTTTTTTCTTCTTTTTTTTTAAAGTTAATGTTAAAGTTAATGTGAATTTTATGTACAAAGAATTTTAGTAAAAGAAATGGTTTCGTTTGAATTTTTTGTTGTTTTTTTTGTATCAAAAAAAAGGATAATTCTTAACACCTCGACCATCATAAAAGCTAAACCGAAATCATTGGCATGAATTAAGCGTTTGGTTGTCCTTTTTGGTAATTGGATTATGGGAATTAGATATCAGAATGCTATCTATAATTTATATCTTCAGTCAAGAGGTGAATTGCTTTTGATATTATTTTTTAATGAAAACTTATTGGGAGGAAATGACCTGACAGAGTGGTTGTTGCTCGCTGTCCTGCAAAATATTGATTATCGTTTTTTAAAATAATGGCTTTATTTGAAAAGTAGTCCCGAGCGGTCATTTTAATGAAAGGTGTAGAGATTTAACATGAAATTAATTCATACAAATAGTGCTTCCCCAAGAAATATGTTTACTGTTGCACTCGTGGACGATTTAAAACAAAAATTCATCTACTTTAGCAGTCTTCAGGCGATTATGTTATGAAAAGATTGCAATCTCCACGAAACATATGACTGCTTATAAAGAGTAATAAGATTAAGTTGTCTTCGACTATCGTGATGTACTTCATTTCAAATTCCTTCCGTCGGGCCAAACTCTTAACAAGAAATATGGGGCACTTGCGTCAAATTGCTCGTCAGAATGATGGGTAGAAAAATTTTACTGTTTTACTGTCATTACGCTAACGCACCTTTTCACATCGCATTAATTCTTTGGGGTTCCATCAGAAGAAATCTAATTCGCATCATTCAGCAGCCGTCACATTTTACTTTACTTTTTCTTTAGTCATCAGTCAGTCACTCAGATGATGCCCGCTATAAACGCGGTGTATAACTAGGATAATATCTAAAGAGAAAAAGGGAAAGTGTGTGGTTGCACTTTGCGGGGTGTATGGCAGATCGCAAAGTGTTATTCACTTCAGCTACTGTTATAAGCTAATGATAATTAAAGTGTAACGTATTGCACTGAAAACTAAACCGACCGTCAGTGACGTTTCCTTTCAGTTGGGTTATGTGGTAGGCTAAATGTTTTTTAAATGAGTCCACCTGATTTTTCTGGCTTTGTTCTCTAATCTGAAAACAAGCAGTACGGGGATATCCTTTTTAACTCGATGGTGGAGTAAAAGTTGAATCGTAACATTGTTTAGATGAAAGTGAACACAAGCATTTTGTGAACTACGAAAGATACTGACATGGACATCGGATGGGATCCTCCCAATCTGCAAAAAAAAAACCTGCTCGCGCGATTTAAAAAGAAAAGTCCCAATACCTTCATATCACTCCGTAATGGTCTGGCTCTACTTTTGCTATGGAGTCATGGACATGTATCTAAAGATTGGAATCGCTAATCTTCAGCGGCTATTCAGTGGCAGTTTCACGGCTTCTACCAACGCCTTACATGGCTTGCATATGAAGTCGAAGCAAAACTACTTTGATGTGTTGGTAACACTGTAAGGGACTTAATGTTTATCTTCTACACACAAAAATATTACTGGTCCCGGTGATACTATTTCTTATCGCTGTATATTTGAGGCCAAATGGCAGGTGATAAGCGGAATGCGTAAACTGTCATTCAAACCAAATCAAAACATTTAAGCGTGATTATGAGTAGAAAAGAAGACGGACGAACCTTATGATCTGTTTTGAAAATGCTGAAAGGAAAATTTTTACTTGGCTCGTACAGATCACCCAGAGATTAATCTCTGCCGAAGATGCTAGGATCCGGGGGAAAAGAATCGTCTGCTACTTATCTGAGCAAAATTTCCATTGATACTGATACCCTTAGCACGGTGGGAGAGCACATTGTCACTTGAAGAAGAAGAAGAAGTAGTGAATTTTTTTTTGCACTGAAAGATGACAAAGCAAAGTAAGCAGACTATGCTGAAAATCAAACTTCTCTCTCTCTGACAGTTAGACTGCAGAGGCTAGTCCGAGAATATCAGATAACTATCGATAACCGTTAAGTTTAATTTACATATGAAAATGTCAGTAATCGAAGAGACGACTGATCTCAATTATTCGCCTTGAAGTTAAGTTGAAACGAAGTCGATTTTTTAATTTGTATCGGCATTATAAACACTCTCATGCTGAGTTAGTTGCTACAGATTTAACCTAAATTAGAGCATGAACTAAGCGTACGTTGTTTAACCCTTTCATTGTGATAGAGCTGTTTTCTTAAAACAGCGACAACAACAACACCATCATCGTCATCCTCAACAACAACAACAACAAACAAACATGTGGTATTGAACTACTGTGAGATTTGAATAATTCTTCGTTGTTTTGTTTGCAATGTTGTTGTTGGTTCCTTTTGTTGTTCAAATTTTTATTTAAAATAAAATTTTATGATTTTCTTGTATATTTTAACGCATAAGTTATTTCTATTGATTTATGATCGCATAGCGTGAGTACGCAATGCACAGATACAAGGTAAACCCTTTTATATTTTTGTCCTTTTTTTTTTTTTATACTCAGCATGTGTTGAATGTGTTGTTATTGAAATGAATGCTAAGACTCACAGGAATATATGCGCTGCAGACGCGATAAGAAATCTTTTGCATAATTTTCTACAAGCACTGTAACCATGAATGCTTAACTCGTGCACTGTATAAGTGTACAAGAAGTACAAGAATTTACAAAAAATTAGAGCATAAAGAAAAATTTGTTATATACGAGTATACATATACATATATACATATATATATGGTTTAGCATAGATGCGTAACTTTTGAACACAAAAACATTTACGGATTGCTTCCTCCTTTTTTCTTACTCCGAATAGATATAAATTGTGCTGATTTTCACGGTGTGCGTCTGCATCTGCGTCGGTTTTTCTTCTTTTTTTTTTTGATTTACATTTCATATAAATGCTTGACTGCAGCTCTTTTTATGCCTTTT
>KK502559.1:0-44145 GCA_000688735.1 Glossina austeni
TAAGAAATTAAAATTTTTATTTCGTAACGAATGCTCCAGCGACCTGAACAGATCCTAGCCCGACGGTGCTAGGTCTAGAGAGCATGGAGGCTGCGGTAGAAGTTCCTAGCCTAACTGCTTAATTTTCTCTTGAGTAATCTTCGCTGCATGAGGACGGGCATTATCTTGTTGCAGTATCACACCTTTTCTTTTCACTAAAGCTGGTCTTTTTTCTATGAGTGCGGACTGTAACCCTTGTAATTGTTGACAATGCAGGTCAGCAGTAACTGTCTCTCCAGGTTTCAATAATTCGTAATGCACTATACCGGAACAATCCCACCAAATACACAATAACTCCTTCCTCAGGGATAGGGTTGGTTTAGGGGTTGGAAGAGCTCTCCGGTTTGCAGACAACCACTGTTTCGATCACTGTATGGTGTCATAAAGGATCCATTTTTCATCTCCAGTTACGATCCTAGACAAAAATGGATTTCTGCTTAGTCTGGTGAGCTTGGAATTACAAACTGTTCGCCGAAGATCTTTATTGGCCTCAGACAACAGGTGTGGAATCCATTTACCTTGTGTATGTACCTTGTCTGTTTTTTTTAAATGCCTTCGTACGGTGGACGAGGTAGACCCAAGGCCTCTTGATAATTCCTATATAGTTATCCTTGGATCGGACTCCACTAGAGATTTTAAGGCGTCGTTATCGAATTGACCTGGGCGTTTAGTTCGATGCTTATCTGACAGGTTATAATCACTTGCAGCAAATCTTCTGAACCAACGTTGACACTTGTTGACCTTCAACACATCTCCATATATGTCGCAAATTTTGCTTGTTGTTTCCGTGGCACTTAAACCGGCGTTAAAATGGAAAGGTACACAATTACGAATATGGCTCTCAGAAGGTACAAAGTCCGCCATTTTACTACAGGGCTACAAAAAAAATTTATATTGTTGGGAATAAATTACTAACAAACTGGTTGAAGAGTAACACCAAAAAAGTATGCTTACACTTGTCTGGTTGCCGCAGGAATAATGAGAAATGGTATCTTGCAAAAATAATTGATCACTTATGGGTCCCTCTAATGTTAGGAGAGTACTTTACTGCTATGGTGTCTTAAAAAAAGAAAAACAAATAAAGGCATTATAGGCAGCAAGACACCTCTTCACCTAACATAACAATGTAAAAGTAAGCTTTTTCTGAAAGCCCTTCATCGGAGAGCACCCAGAGCGCGATTTCGAATTCAATTTTTTCATTCTTTACTTTTCTTCTCACAGATTTGTTTCTTCTTCCCCTATTTTGATCATAAAATTTGCAAATTAAATTTTGTCGCCATATAACGAAGGAGATGAAGATGTAGTACTTTTATAAGTTATTCGCGTAATGATAGAGGTGACAAAGAATATTAAAGTATGGCTTATCTGATCTTAGGAGTCTTACAATTTGGATGATTTACTGCCTATTATTGGTGAGTTTGGTAAATATCAAAAAGTTTTGATGTTTGGCATATGCTTACCAGCTTGTGTACCTTGCGGATTTTGCGGCTTCAATCAATTGTTTATGGCCGGTACTCCTGGGTTTTTTAGAAGTTGTCTTGAAACCAAAATCTGTTTTATTTTTATAAGAAATAAATGCAAGAAGTTGTATTGATAGAGTCTTTCCGTTCAGCTGCCACGGCCTCTTCTTCGAAGGCCCCGAATCCGTCCTTCTCAATTAATTTCGACATCGTCTCCGCGGCCGACATAGGTCCTTGCGCATACCATAGGGAAGAAATAAATCCTACCATAGACAACTCTCATCTTCAAGGTGCAGTTTTGGTCCATCAAATATATTTCAAACCCATATGCAAATATATATGCAAATATATTTATTTACAAACACCGCTTTACTTTATTTTTATTTTTGTATTTTTCAACAATTGCAAAATTATAAGAATGTGCCAAGGAAGAAGTCAACATTTCGGAGTTCTGTTGCTAATTGCATGAGTATATTCGGACTCTTTAAAGTCCATTAAAGCAACATTGCTTAATACACGAGATATACCATTGTCGTACTTAAACTAGCTATTACGCTTAATAAGTCATTAATGATCATGATGAATTGTTGTTAACTGTTATCGATTGCCAAGCTTTTGCATGTTTGCGATGGCTTAGGGGTTCATTTGCAATTTGGTCCTGTACCGGTTGTAAGTGTGGCTCTATGCTATGCGTACATGCTTTTTTTCTTTTTTTTCCTTCTTATTTGTTTTATTTTTACGTATACTAAGTTTTAATATTAATTTAATATAAGTTTTGCTTTAAGAGTCATTTGAACTTGATTGTTATTTGTTTAGTCGAGTTTCACGTATGAGTAGAATTAAAATAAAATAAATAAACACATATCTCTAAAATTATAGAACCTCCATGGGAAATACTAGAAAATGTGAAGCTGACAAGAAACCAGACACTGGCTGATGATTCCAGTACTTAAGGAAACGCTGGCTAAAGAAAACGGTGCAAGTGCTCAAGAGCATACTGTTAAAAACATTGTGCAAAGAGAGCAGTCTGGCAGCATATCATGAAATAAGAGAAATAGATTCTCAGAAATCGGTTGGCGAAAATAAAAAGAGGCAAGCAGAATGCAAAAAAATCCGCCTGATGTTGAACAACCGATCCACCAAAATGTTAACAGAAACAAGCAGGGATTGATTGAAAAGAAACAGAAGAAACGAACGCTTAATATAGATGGAAAAACGCATTTAAAGGTATTTCACAGACGGAGGAAAATGCTAATGCAAATCAGGAGCCAGTTATCACAAAGGAAAAGCAAGAAGAACAAAAAATACCTGATATACAAATACAAAAACTACAGCTTACAAAGAGTTTTTTTAATGGACTGCTACTTTGGAAAGGTTGTAGCTGAACATCCAAAAGATGGCATATTTGTAGAAAATTTAAAATTGGAAATATAAAGATTATAAAGCTAAATTTTTAATTGAAGATTTGAGCATAAAGCAAGAAAAGAAATTTGACAAGAGATTCAATAAATATCTAAGAAAACGTCCAGCCATCCAGAACAAGACAAAACCTTCTTAGGCTTAAGTATTCAATAAACATATAAATTTAAAATAAATAAGTTATAAATAAGTTGTAATGCTAATGGCAATTGATTGTTACCGTGGTCGTTGTAAACGCACCCACTGTTAAAATGGACAGTCTACAGTGCGATCAAATCTCCAAGAAACATCGAGGATCTTATGAGATGTTCTTGTTCAGTTTTATTTGTCTTTTTCGAAGAAGCCGGAGTTGGAGCGGATGATTTCGAAAATATTTGGTATCTTCCACGCCGCCTAGGCGATATATATGGAAAATATAATAACATTGCGCTTGCTGTTACTGCTGGTTCACAGCAAAAAAATGAAAACACTCTTCAAAAACACATTATTATAAGTTATGCGTTACCTTCTTAAGCTTCTTAAGCTTTTAGACGGAAAGTTATTTCTTCAAAAAAAGTCAATAAAATCATTCAATTTCTTTTCACCCATTTGCAAGAGACGACGCGAGTTTAAACAAAAGCTGCAGCCGTTTCGATGAAAATGAAAAAAAGCTGCAGGAGTTTCGATGAAAATGAAGGAGGAGGAATATGAATAAAAGCTGCAACTTGCTCTATAAAAATAAACAAAATCTCAGATAAATCCTCCCCGCAACATTTTTATCTTGTTTATGTTTCTGTGGCACGTGTTTCATCCTGCTGTATGAAATTTTTTACTAAAAACTCGATATGTGAATGGATGCATATTTATTTATTTTATTAATGAAATTGTCACGGGCATAGCTCTTTGCGCGGTAGAGTGTTCACAAATTACACAGGCATGCTGTGCCGCATGACCACAAAAAGAAATTTAAAAAAAAGGATTTGAACTTGAAATAGGGTAAAAAAAGGAAAAATTTCTATCAAATCTTTAATGAGTTCACACTGTGTAAGTCCGTTTGTGCGGTATGTTATCCCTACGTCACTCGTGCGTACGCCCACTCATGCCCCGCTTCAGCATTTATGGCCGAGCACTTTTAATTAAAATTTTTATTCTTATTGTGTTTTTAACGACCTAAACACCGATCATGGCTTTGAGAAAATGTATAAAAATATTCAATTTACAATTGTTTTATTTATACATTGGTTTATGCTGCGCTTGTAAATAAAAATTTGTTTAAAAAAAATTTACGGTGGGTACCCATATCCAAGTTCTTAAATTTAGCTTACCATTTATATCTACATTGATGACGAGAATGAACTCGATGCCACCGCCTCCTTCCTTACCCACGGCATATTGTTATGATTCTGTGTGGTTTCTAAATTTGCATTGATGATAGGTGGCCCCGGATCCTGCGTCGTTGCGTTCGTTCATTTATGGATGGTCCGGAAGGTTGTTGTTGTTGAAAAAGGTTTGATGTTTGATGGAATAGTAGCGCCACTGAACGGATCGTAGGCTAAAATATTTCGAGCCGTTTGCAGTGCAGAAGGTTGAATTAGGCTAAAGCTGAATTCTCATCCAAAAATGCGTGAGGATTTTTTCCTGGGGTTTCTTTTTGTTCATCTCAACTCGATTTTTGATAATGAATGCATGCATTTACTATTATTCACAGGGATATTTCTAGACCGGAGACATTATCAGTTTAATCACTTTCTCCATGAATAAATGGAACATATTTTCTCCATAACCAATTTATTCGTAGTATTAAAATTTTTTTTTTTCATTTATATTTTGTTTTAAACTCGCATTATTGTAAGCTTGCTTATCAAATACTAATGCAGCCTCCTGCTGTCCGTTATGCAGATTAATGAGGCAAATGTATATAAATAAAATCATTCAATTGCTTTGCTCCTACGTGTGTATGTAAGCGTTTTATTATATTTTAGTGTTTATAGTTGGTTAATAAAAGAGGATAGCTTTTTTTTTGCCTTTCAATCAAGAGCCACCTTCGGTTTTTTATTTTGTCAACAAAAATTTGTCAATATATATTATGTTTGTTTGTACTGTACTTGCCGGCTTTTAGATTAACAGTTTTTGATGGGAGGTGTTGACAGAATTTTAAATTATATTTCACTTTTCCTTTTACATATATTTAAATATAGAGGTAACAATATTTTAGCTAATACAATTCTTTAAATATTTTACATATTTTCCTCTTCAATATTTTAATCATTTTCCTCCATTTTACATTTTCTTCTTTTTCCCTCTTTAATACCGTTTTCCTTATTTTTTCTCTTCTCTTTTTCTTTTTGTTGTAATTAAAAGGACATAATTTTACCAATAGAATAGTTGTAGTTGTAATGTGAAAGGATAGGCAAATTTACCCGTACACAATTAAACTTCTAATTCAAAAGCTTTTTATTAGTAACTTCTTGACCTTTTATTTTTTTTTTTACAAATATTTTTTTTTTTACAAATATTTTTTTTTTCAATTTCCTTATATTATTTGCTTAGCTAATTTCTCTAAACACCATTCTCTACCATTGCAGCTTTTCGTTCTTTTCCATACTCCAATGCCTTTTTTGCCTTTTGCCTTTTTAGTCTCTGACACAACTCTTCACTTCAGGTGTTTCTTGACAACTCCCCACCAAAAAATCATCTTTCGCAAAGCGATCTCTTTGCATAACGGCAAGCCACTATTCTTGCAAAAAACGTGATATCGAATAACAGCATGCCGCTATTACGACATTACTGGTCAAAGCAGACCGACAGTTTTATTTTTAAAATACGAACAATTAGCCGCAACCTGTGATATTTATTGTAGTTATTAATGGATCTGCGATAAGCACCGAAAAGTTGTTCGACGTCGAATTTGGCTGTCACCCAATTCACTTCCCGATTCATCCAAATCCGATTGAAGATAATAGATCTAAAGAAGCAAATTGTTAATTTAACGAAGCTTACACCAAAAAAAAAAAAGATAATTATACTGTCTTTGCGTTCGATATTAGCTAGCAAGTTTCTGTCGATATGATGATCTAAATAATCGGTCTTCTTGACTTCGCTTCACTTATTGATGGAAGCATCGCGCTATCGGTTATAAACATATATGTATATAGGGCAAATTTCAGCTTATAAATCCCGGACTGAAGGACACATGAGCTTAATTATAAATATATTGAAAAAACCAACCTCATCAACGGGATCTGGGATATTGGATAGTCATATTAACATAAACTCTACCAAACTACCTACCGGTGCACATTCGTAAGCAGGAAGACGAAATGAGACATCGCTATCGAAGAATTGGACAATTAATGAGCCCTGTTCCATTAATCAAAAACTGTGCTTCCGCTTTACCCCTAATCCTAGGCAGTTTCATTGGTTTTAAAGGATAATTTTGTGGTGTACCTAAGCAATAAGTTTATTAAATTTTATTTTTAAATGATATTTTACTTGTGTACATAGGGAAAAACGTGTTTTATTTAATAAAGACAAACAGGAAATTTTATAAATAGTGGATACGTATTTCAATGTAGTTCTAGTTGTCCTGGAAATTTATAGCCTCAAAATTGCATATAAAATGAGAGAAACTTAACGTTGACTAAACTTTCTTGATCTCGCACTACCGCCACCAACGCCAACTGAAAGCGCATAAGCAACATACTTCCGTCCAGATATGGAATCTGCTACTCTTAGTATTCTGACATCTGAAAAGGAAAATTGAAATATTGTGTGAATATGTATACGCACTTGCGAAATGGCTTTGATTTTTCGTTAAGATCTGTTAGCTGGTTTTTTCCTTTACATACTTTATAAAAAAAATTACCATATTTCGCTGGCATAGAGAAATAATTGATTTTGCATTAAATATTTTGCCTGGCACAGAGAAATATTTGATTTTGTATAAAATATTTTACCTGGCACAGAGAAATAATTGATTTTCTATGAAATATTTTGCCTGGCACAGAATTGCGGCACGGAATTGCTTAAAATTCCCATGAATTGTGAGGACTAAAATATAAGCAACTTGATTACATATGGATAATGTTTTTGCGTCGCAAGAAAAATCTCTGAAAATTGGTTAGCGGAAGAGCTCATCATTTCGACAAAAGTAGTCGGTGAAGTATGTGCGTGCGCTTGACGGACTAAAATGAAGTGCAATAATTTCATATAATTTCATATCTTCATTTCTTAGAAAAACATTGCATTTTGATATTGAACTTTGGATTTTAATATGTACAATTATTTATTCGTCTCAATTGCCATGGCACTAACGCAACGTCGACAAAATAAATTGCCTTGATCCAGGAAAATAAAAGATTAGTCCAAAAATTTTCATTTGGTCGCAATCCTTACGAATAAAATATTTATATTTGTATATGCAAAAACATATTTGTATATGGATTAACTTATCACCTAGCCTACGCTTGCTTTCTCGATTTATGAAACCTATGAAATTTACGTTGTTGATATTTGTTTAAGATCAAATACTTACGCATTTCCAGGTGACGTAAAAGGATTTGAAGTGTCCCGCAGAGTCCAGCTAGATTTTACAAGGTTCCGTTTCTGCCAATCTCCACATTCCTCTAATAGCTAATAAAATAAGGAAAGGAACCAACCCGCCTGATGTATATATATTCCTCAATATCACTTGATTATTACAACGTTACTTGTTATTATTGTTATCGCTATCTTTTTTTGCGTTTCGTTCAGTAAAATAGATTAGGCCTGTTTGCTATAAGACATGCTTCTAATGATTCGTTTAGCTCTTACTTTAGAGCTGCCTAGGTCTGAATGCTCTCAATGGCTGGGTAGCGACCGCCCGTATCATTTCTTTTGTTGTTTTAGACATGATACAAGAAATGGAAGAAAACTGGGCGGAATGGATTCGGTGGACTAATAATGCCAGTACAAAGGAGTGCTTCTACAGGTGGTAAAAAACTTGTTGTGCTTTTCTAGTTTTTGTGACCTGTTGTTGTATAATAAACGGTGATTCAAATGATACTTATTGAAGTGACTGGATGCGTGCGCATTTATATTCTTACTATGAGGACCCAAAGTCTTCCATCGGTTTGCTTCACGGTTTCTCTGTCTCTGGTGGGGAGAGAGAGCGCTAGCCTAAGATAGTGAATAAGATAGTGAATAATATAGTGAATAAGATAGAGAATAAGATAGAGAATAAGGTAGAATAGGAATAGATTAAGAATAGGTCAAGAATAGAGTAAGGAAGATTACTTTAAGTAGTCTAGTTTTAGACTCAGAGAGTTTAGGTTCTCGGACGAGTCGATCGCGAGCGGCGACTACTCGAATTATTATTTGAACTCATGTAAAATGAATAAAAGGAAATAAAGAATAAAATAACGACACCCAAATATAAATGTCTTGTGATTTTTCTGGGCCGCTGAGCTATCCCAGCCCCAGACAAATCGGTCGCAATGGCTTTCACAAGTGGCGCTCGAGCAGGGACGTTATTTTTTCCAAAAAAAAAAAACGGGAACGATGTGTGAAATGATTTTCTTTAAAAGTAAACATTTTTATATATTGAAATGTTTAATTTATCGAAAAAAAAAAAAAAAATAAAACTTCACAAAGGGCACAGAGAGTAAAAAACTTGACGGCAAATTTTGTTCATATAAAAGAGGAACAAAATTATATAATGAAAAAAAAAAAACCTCAAACCAAAGAAGTAAAAGACTAACAACTATAAAACTAAAAAAAAAAAACAAGATATAGGGAAAATAAACAAAAAACTAGCAAGCAGGAATGATTTTCTTTTGAGTTGCGCTAATGTTTTTCCGGAAACTAAAGGAGGTGTTAACCTTACGTAAAAGAAGGATTTGAGAAAATGCAAAACCCACTACGAATAAACAAAAGGGTCTTCTAAGAACTATTAGGAATAATTCGATTCAAATTGTAATTCTGCTCAACTTGGTTAAAACACTTTTGATAACAAAAATGTTTCCTAATACTAGATAACCAGTAATCAACTTCAATTAGGTTGCTTTAGACACCAATTAAAATATCATTTTAGTTTTCATTGTTTGAGGATTCATTCGTTGCGGCGGTCGTCGTGAAAGATTTGCAAGGTTTTCTTTTATCAAAAGAATGCGTTAAACTCTGAAAATGTGAGATAGTTGGCAAAGCACATCAAAACGCATACAATTTTTTTTTTTTATATTTTTTGTGGCAGGAGACAAATAAGAAATAAGAAAGAGTTCTTTTCAATCAGTTTTCTCTTACCGCGTCCTCAACGAAATCATCAACAGCAACCACAGGGTGCGAGTGAAGGCCAGTAAGCAAACCACGTGTGGATGTATGTGTTAAAGCATTTGCTACTAGACCTTCATTTCTTATATATTATCTCATTATTGCTCGAATAACTTTTGGGAGCGTATAACTACAGCAAGAACGAAACAAATTTTATAAAGTGAAACATAACCATAACCATACCACGCTCTCGTTGCTCTCAACTTCCGCAGCAAGAAGTAGTGCCTATAATCACTTCCGTCAACCTAGTTTGCGTTCATTTCGATTTTGTTTGGTACGCATAATAAAAAAATTACAAGAGAAAAGTTTTAAATTAGATTTTAAAATCACATAACTGCGTCACACAAGATCGTATTACACCCCCGTCATTCTCCCCTAAAGTATATCAATATTTTTATAACTTTGTCCGATTATCAAATTTACGTTGTCATAGCAGTGAGCAAAGGAAAAATTGAGATTTAACGAGCTTTGGGGAAGCACGTCCCCCTCCAATAAAATTAAATCATGCTTGCCAAACAAGATAATTTTGAAAACACATAGTGTCTTTTTGAAAGAATTCTCGGTCATAAACCTCAGGAAGTGTAGCGGGTGAGTGACCTACATTTCCAAGGTAGAAGCTTCTTATAGCCCGAATGTTTTACTCACCCCTGTACTATAGGGATAACTTATGTTCCTTAAATAAATGTCGCCCATGTTTGGAAAATCCGCAGACTACTTTGAGAGGCCTGCGGTTATAAAGAAAAAATATTAAAATTACAACAAGTCCTGTAACTATTTACAAAATCTCAGAAAGTAAAATAAGGGTGAGGAAGCGTGGAGGCCTCGAGACCGAGTACTTGATACGAGTAGCTCATCGGCGGCTGCATTCGTAAAGGGATGCGAGACTCCCGGTACCGCCGAAACTCACAACTCTGATGAACAACCGACTAGCGCCCTAGCGGCACTGTCGCTTTGCGGGCCGATCACCCGGTAATGCCACCGAGGGGCCGTGGAAGATAATGCCACCAGCAACCAGGCCGCCATCATCGCACCCGAGTGGACACAAGTGGCTGTCACGTTTCGTCAAAAAACCGGTGCCATACCAACGGACACGAGCGAAAAGGGGCCAGAAAATTTTGCAGTTATTGAGCGACATTCCGCGGTCCGCCCAACGGAGCGCGGCTACACTGCAAGACGACATGTGAGAGGAGTTCCGCCGACGTCCGCGCCGCCTCTAGGACTTCGAAGACAGGCGGAGATACAGGCTCAACCACAACCAAGCCGAGAATGGAGGGTCATCGGATTGCCCTGGCTTCAACCTGCCATGCGCGGTCCTCGCCGCACACGAGACACCGAGGTACCGCTTGCACTCCTCCGGGGGCCGACTCAATGCGGCCGGACTGATTACCGGAATGTTCGCGACACATCTACCAAGAGAAGTGGGCAGCTAAACGAGACGGCCCTCGCCGCACTAAGCACCCATTCCGCAGAAACCTCTTCCGCCAATAGGCCACCTTAGAAGGCGAATCATCAGTCGTCGCAGTAACACCACAAATATTTACATCAGCAACATCAACGACAATAGCTATTATAATCCCGACATCGTTACTGTTAACATCACTTATCACCGCAGCAACGTCTACTTTTACAAATACCAAGACAACACCCACCTGTATACACAACATCATCAACATTTACATGAACGTCAACGGCACAGGTAGCTATTGCCGTCAGCACAAAACGATCACAGATGCCACTGCCGTAACAAACCCAGCACAGCAACAATCCCAGCTACAACGAACTATGCTCTTATCAACTGACACGAGCACAACATAATAATATCACCGACTATACACAAACAACTGCCACAACAACCATAACAATTTCAAACGATGACAGTCATCGATATCCACGAATGGCATAGCCTGGCGGACGAATTCGCAGAGGCAACGTCCATTAAAAATCTTCACCCGCAGCCAAGGGTCTGTCAACCAATCGCGAGCCCATAGCAGCCAAAGTTGACACAACCCGTAACTCCCTGGCCAACGGTCCGGCGACTAAACGTCGGACAGACAAGGCCACCCGAGGACTGAGGGATCGCCGGCCAACGATCCGAAACTCCAATGTGGGAAAGCTGAAAATAGCCGAGTATCAGTAGGACGCTCCACCAATGAGAGCCGACGGCTCTGCGCTCATCACTATATGCTAGCACCCTGCTCTGCGCAGGCAACAGGATCTGCGTCATCACAAAATAATTACACCCTGCTCTTCTCAGACAACAGGCTCTGCGCCATCAAGAAATAACAGCACCCTGCTATACGCAAGCAACAGGCTCTTCGCCCATATTTCGGTCCAACAACTTTTACGACCAGATGAAAATTATGGAAGTAAACTTTTGATTTCCTGGATCAAGTCATCTTATTTTGACGCTATCGACGTTTCGCTGGTGGCGTCCCAATAGAGGCCCATAGGTGAGGAAAAATAAGTTTAATAAATATGTTCACATTATTATAACTACAAAGGCAATCTTTTATTACGCCAAAGCATGAGAAACAGGTAATGGGATTTTCTCTCTCTCAGGCACGTACTCACTAATTCTGCGGGCAATGTACAATTCGAATTACACTTTTAGTGCAATTGACATTGGAGCGCAGCTGTCCCATTGTCACCTCGTTGGAGAATGCTATTAACCCCCATCTACGTGAAACCCGCTAACGCCGCAAAAGTGATAAGGGCCACCGTTGCTTAAGATAATTTTGTGAAAATCAACGACGGGTGTTTTTGTCCACTAGAATATGTTGATTCTGAACAAAACGGTATGGTAAATTGCCATTTCTTCCGCAGCCCTTTCCTATTCAATTGAATTTCCTACTACTTTCGACATTGATTTTGTTGCCACTCGGGTGAAAATTGCCAATAAAGAGTTATATGATGCTTGCTGAATAAGAATAATGTTTCCTTATATCGCAGTCTATTTTAGAAACAGTCGATGCGGCACTCTATGTAGATACTGACATACTATTTTTATCAGGCGGATGTATGGAAATTTATCGCCACATTCATGTTTATGCATACATGTATATAAACATGTATAAAATAGGTTGCATTTTCGGGGATATTTATGTTCGAGGATATTTATGTTTGGGAATATTTATGTTCGAGGATATTTATGTTTGGGAATATTTATGTTCGGGGATATTTTTCATGTTAGAGGATTTGCATTTATTGAGATCAACTCTGATCGTGCTAAAGCCGCAAGCTTATTGTTAAATAATTGAGAACTTGCAGCAAAATCTTTGCTCTTACAATTCACCAACATGCTGCTCTCATTTGTGGTATGGCCGAAAAGTCAAACCGACTGACATAGCCATAGCGTTGGGGGCCTTCAATTTGTCACAAGCCACTTGGTGCTGTAGTAATAATTCTGGCTGTATGCTTCCCATTTCAACATCTCATAGACCTATTGTATTTTTCAATGACCTCTTTGATTGTAATTTACTGCAATACAACCTTACTCCTTCTTGTAAAGGAAGAAAGACTGCTAGATCTTTGCTTTGTCAATTTTCGGGAGACAGTTGTTAATTGCTGTTTACCTTTTCGATTAGATGAGAATCCGTATTATCCAGCAACTTGTATTTCCTTTTATTGCAGGCGTGATGGTCCGCAGCATCCAGCAACTTGGCGTGAAACATGATTTTAATACAACCAATATTATACTACTTAAATCTTTCACACATTATGCTCGATTTCTCTGCTGGAAATATTGAAATCTTACGGTCATCGTTCTGTAATATATTAAATATAGCTATTTCATCCGTTCCGATCAGACAATCTCGCCATCGAAACAAGTGCCCGCCATGATTTAACAAGAGAAATAAATATTACAAAAATAGAAAAAACAAACTTTTCAAAAAATGTATTATGCTGCAAGGCGTAGATTTAGTTATCTCAACCAACAATGTTATTGGAGATACCTTCAGTTCATAAAATCCTCCCTGCTTGTTAATCCTAAATATTTTTTGAAATTCGTCAACTCCAAAAGGAAAATCTTCATATATCACTCACATGTTTCTTTCCATATCTCTCGTTCCTCTGGTGTTATTGAAACCTCAAATCTCTTTGCAAATAATTCCGACGAAATTTTTCAACTGCTACTTGAATGCGATTTAACTGCTAACTTTGGGTATCCGATAGGTAACTCGGTCATGTTAGATTGTTTGACCTCCAAAATCCGCCTTTATAATAAAATGATGGATTTTGCTTCCTGCTATCGGTTCTGTACTATATACAGAACACAGAATTTTTCTGCAAAAAATTTATGGTGAATTAGCTGCTTAATGAGCAGGAGAGAATCATGAACCAGCAATGATGGAAGAAACATCGTTTAAATACGCATAAAAAAAATATGCATAAAAAAATACTAATCAAAACGTATAATAAAAATTGTTTCAAATTGTCACAACATAATTACTCTAACGTATACCTTGCAATTGAGTAAAATAATTAATTAAAATAATTAAAAATTACGTTCAAAATCTACTATAAAATGTGTATAAAATTAGATCAAAATTTACCTTAAAAATTAACTAAAACATGTCCAAAAATCTACTTACAAACTAATGGTGTGGATTGAAACTTAATCAAAAGAAAAATATAATTTAAAAATAAGTATTAATAAATAATGAAAATAATAAAAATAATAAATAATAATAATAAAAACTCATTTTTACATAAACCGTTCCGTTTTGTGTGCACAACTGTATTATGGTGTGCCGACAAGAGAATATGTAGACGTGTGCGGTAATTGTCGACATCCAATAACACTTCATTTAATTAACGTTTATCATCAAAAATACATTACACAAGTACACATTTTTTTTATGTACTTACACTGTAATGTAAAAGTACAGTCTAATATGAAACTCTACTGAAGTTTAATGGTGCGATGGTCTCACGAAAGTTATGTAGGGTGTGTAATAAATGAATGATACATCGATGTGAGTTCGTTGCGTGGAGGTTTTTCTGATCGCATCATTTCGTCATTATCGATGACGATTAACAAAAGTTATTATTTTGAGCGAAGATTTTTAGTGAAAGATACGAAAAAAAATTGTATTGTGCCACCGTTGGTTTTAATTAGTTTCGTGCATAAATAATATAAAAACTACGTTAACAGACTTCGTTTTCTTCTTTGTGAGTCTCCCCTTTCTTGTGTTAGTATTCATTCAAATATAATAATAATATAAACAAGCAAACAATAAGTAGCAAAATAGTAACTAGGGAAAAGTGACATATACCTTTCCCAGTAGAACAATTATGAATCCAATAAGTGTTCAAATAGCTGCTGAAGATGCAGCGATTAACAAGGAATACCTCAATAAAGTCAAGGACAGAGCAGCAACAAGCTTTTACTAAACTGGGGCGCAAGTTAGAGGCCGCGAACAACGTCTTGGCGAGCGCCACAAATATATACAATACAATCCGCGAGAACTTCACGCAAGTTTTGGCCCTGTACCAATACATGGTGGCAAACAGGGAGGTCTTGCCTTACGGCAACGGCGGAACTACCCAGAAAGTAAGTGCCGCTGGGAAACAAACAGATATATTCGGAATATTAGGCGTTAGCACTAGAAGAAGAGGGTATGCCAAATAGCATAGCGGTAAGAGGAGATATGACCAAAAAGTAAACTGTATCCGTATTAAGGAAAGACAAACCGGAAGATATAATAGGAAAAAACAAAAAAAAATGTGGCCGATAGATTAACTAACAGCTTACCGGGATTTTGTAACAAAATCACGGGCTATCTTTTCGTCGGAAACACGCCAAGTCTGAGATACAAGTTGTGCGTATCCCATTGTAAATCCGACCGGTTGTTACCAGCGAGTTATATTGTTGCAGTGAGTCCATCCCCGATGCTTTTTTCCTTTCCCAAATGATGCCTGGATTCCATTTCCTAGCAAGGGTCTTGCGAAATCTATCGCAGCTCTGCACTGGTGCTTTATAGCTGCAAATAGTTCTTCTGTGCTCAAGTGGCATTAGTAACTCCCGGTATAGGCTTCCATCGGCAAACTTCCTTGTTTATTCCTTTGTATGGCAAGCCCCATGGATCGTAGTTTATGTCTTCGCACAATTCTTTCCAGCACTTCCCTTTACTATTTTTTATTTCTGCACCGAGGGGCTTCCGCACATTTCTGCAAGATTTAAGACGATTTGTATTTCTTCCGGCCTTTGTCGCTCGTCTCTTGGCATTTAGGTAGTGGATCCCCAGCTGGATTATTTCTGCCTTCCACCAATGTACTGGCTTTCTTCTTCTGCTGGGCCCTACATTGGCGTACCAACCTAATACACACTTACCTGCTGAATGCGAGCCACAACAATCTTCAGACCTTCCTCCCAACGCAGATTAGTGTATCGAGGCTTATCTTTTTTGACGAATAGGGCTGCTATGCTCGCTTGGTTCAGTTTGCACAGTTTCTACTTTTTTGCCTTGTTGTATTCTTGTTGCTCGGGTCGGCTTTCCAATTTATATATACTTCTCATATAACTTGTTACTTGCTTATCACTTATTGTTCGGCTTTTTGTCACAATCTCACACGTATACCAACCTGCCGACTTTAAAGGCGCTATAGTTATGTTATTATTGTGCTCTGTATTCCTCTCGGTAAAGTAGTGGAGGAACCGGCTCCTGTGGCCTCGATTAGTGTTTCTTGGTCCAAGCGCTTCCCTAATGTTACTTGCTCGTATCTTCTACATGTCTGCTTCGTCTGTTGCCTTTAATACGTTATGGATTATACCTCTCTTTTCGGCAAAATCGTCCATGTCTTGTAACCGTTTCTTCCATTGTGCGCTCTATCGCTTTTGTAGCTTGCTGCTGCTACGAAACCTTGAGGTAGTTTAAAGGATGTGTACGTTGAGAATAATATCAATCCACTGCACAGTGAGGAAACACGAAGAAGCTACTTTTTTCCTAACCCCATTTTTCGCAGGTCGTGGTACTGTTTCAACTTACGATCAGATAACGCATGCAGCCTAATTAAGGTATAAAAGATGATGCGCAACACACTGATTTCGCCTATCCGACTTGAACATGCTTGAGAAATAGGCTTTTCAGATGTCTCGAAATAAAAAATGCTAGGTAACCTGCTAACGGTTACTGGAGCCCGGCAAATGGAAGATATGCGTTGGTTTGGTGAAACGTATGCTTGGTAATGAAAACGGAGGAGCTAATGTTATATAGTGAAGATCAAGAATCCATAAGCGTCCATCTCGAGGTAATGCGAAAGCCGTTCCGCGATGGGTTGAACACCAGTGCACGGCCACTGGTTAACAGTGCGCTGGCGCTATGTGGCAGAAAAACGTGCAAGCAGAGAAACGTGTTTAGGTCCATTCCAAAGCTGACAAGAATATATATATATATCAAGAATATATATATATATACATATCTTGTCGAGTTTTTGAAGCTTCCTTTTAAGCGTTATAAAAGTTTCGACAAAAAAAATAAGAAAAAAGCCAAAAAGAAAATGTGGTCACGGGGTTTGTTATAAAGGCATGGGAACTTTGTAGGCATCAAAATTTTGTGTTTATAAGTAATGCACAGAAAAGCGATTTATTATAATTTTTCAAAAACAGAGGTGTCCTCATTTTACGTAGTGCTTCAGCCGTGCCTTTCTGGGGCTTTGAATTATTAGGACTCTATACAAAACGGTGAAGGTGCGTTGCTGAATTTAGCTTTTGAACAATGAACGTTGATCAACGAAGCGGACATTCCCTAACACTTTACCAAACATTTAAAATTTTTGAATTCAGACATTGTTTTGCCATAACTTGCCCGTCCAATAATATTGCACACATATTCGCATGTAAGAAGCAGGCCGGAAAAATTGGTTACATAAGAATATCTAACACGCCTGGAAAGAAGGAGAGAAACAGAAAGCCATTATAATACCAAACGAAAAAGCCAGAGAAGGAATCCGGTGCAAAAATCGGGAGGAGTTGGTATTCTTCAAACATCAGGTGCAGCAATCTATTCCTTAGCGCAGCTCATCAACATATTAAATGGAATCGACGCTCTAGAAAAGTGGTATGACGAAACAAAATGCTAGACTATAATTTCGCAATCTATGTAAAACTACACGTTATTCATAATAACTACATCATACATGTAGCTATTGAAATATGTGGACATTTTAAATATTACGGTAGTAAAAAATTATCCACAACAACTGTCTACAATTTTCCTTCCATTACAATGATACACATTAGAAAATACGCATATAAAAGTAACATTTATAATTTATAAAATAATCAAACGCCTAAGTATACACACATAAAGAAAAGCTTAACATTACAACAGTACAAATTTCAATTAAATTTATAAAAGCAAATTAACTAAAAACATACGTACTTCAAATGGAAAGAATCGATGATTATATATTATGATATTTATTTCTATAGATAGATTTATATCCTACATAAAAAGTTAGGCATCAAAAAGTGAAAAAAGGAAAACATTGAAAATAAACTGCAGCGAAAGGAAAAAACGCAATTAATAGAATACATTTTTTATTTCACATTAAACTCTACTGTACGCACCACGCTTATGCAAAAAATCCCCCGATAATATTACAAGAGCTAAAAACCGGACTTGCAAGTAAATTAAAATCAAACAAAACCGTAGCACAACTATATTCCACACTCATCTTAACCACCCCAAAAAATTAGCTTAACTGGAAATCAAAAGGCAAAGTCGGAACCCCACATCGGGGCAGAAAACTCTATAAACAAATATTAACGATACTTATGCATCCATCTTTAAGAACGGACTCGTATTTGTAGCACAGCTGAAAACTTTATTCGAAGCAATTAATATTGCGCTGGAATACGAAAAAAAGTACTAGCATAACGAAAGCAGACAATAATTACACATCAACATAAGCAATACATATGATTACTACAATAACAGAAACAGCAGCAACAAAAACTAGTAAGAAAGTTATATTCGGACACGACCAAATCTTTCTGTTATCCTAAAAGAGACAAAACATGTAAAAGAATTAACTTTTCATTCTCTATAATATGGAGGGGCGAGGGTGACTCTTTTCATATTTTCAAAATAGAAGCTTTTGTCGCGTGGGCGTCATAAGTACGTCCTTTAAAAAGTTTCGGTCACTTCCAAAATCTTTTGCAAATTTTATAAGCGACATTTTCATTTTTAGGAATGGGAGAATGTTTGCCACAGACACTACACAGTTAGGCAGATGAATAGGTGGACAGACGGGCAGACAGACATTCTTAGGGGCATACCAAGTTTGAAATTTCCCAACAATATATTTTACAGGGTTTCTGAAGCTTGTTTTTGGATACTCTAAAGGTATTGAAAAAAAAATTAAATTTTGATATGCTATAATTTTGGGTAGGCGTGGTCAATTTTTTCCCCCTCTGCACAGGTAGTAGAAAATCACCCATTAAAATTTTTGTACATTTATCTGATATAGTTTTGAAGAACTGAAGTGTTCTCAGTTTACGTGATACTGTGGGTGTGTCCTTCGACCGATCTGACCGATTTTCAATATTAACCGATGTGCAAGAACTTCCATTGTTTCTGCCAAATTTGAAGTCGATCATTTCAGTTTTGCGGCCAGTTTGCGAATGTTTATAGCGGACATTATACAGAAGGACAGTCATTCTTAAATCGATTCAGAATTTGATAGTGATCAAGACATTGTGAGGAGCCAAAGTCTCGTTTTGGCCTCACAAGTTCTTCGTCTCTGAAGGGGGAGTGATACGCTAAGTTAGGTTAAGAAGTGAGAATAGGATTGAGTAAAGTACTAGACGGACGACGGGAGATAAGGGCCCCCCAGTCAGGAACAGATGGATTGGATTGGGATATGGTAAGGTTGCCAAAAGGCAACCTTGACGTTAGTCATAAAACAGCTGGCTTCAAATTGTCCGTGCCGAGGGACAGACCGGTCCCTCCATTAACCATACACTTCTTGTAAGTCAGAGCCTGGTGCCGCTGAGCATACCCCAACACAAGGAAATGGGCAAAAGCCCTCACAACATATATACATTGTAGGGTCTCTAAAGCTTCCTTCTGGGCGTTGCAAACGTTTTGACAAAGTGAACTTGTGACTTGTTATTCCTCGGTAATGGGTAGAATAATAAGAGGAGAAGTTATAACCAGAACAACGTTTCTAATAATGAGCAAAACAAAAGTTGCATTCAGAATCCCGAAAGAAACAATAATCCTAGCAGGGATTATACCAAGGATGACTACAATAAAAACCATTGAAGGTTTCAAAAAAACTCACACAGAATCCAAGAAACTGCAGGAATACTCGTGAACATGCCATGGAAGACCACGGAAACGGATTAGACTCAAATTGTCTGATCCCGTCAAAGAATTCGAGACTAAATGCTTAAATTAGTCGTCAAATATACCCAAATGTTTACATTTAAGGCCATGTAAGTAAATAATCATACACGTTGACACCGGAGCAGAGATAACCCTATGCAAGCCATAGCGTTGTAAAGTTCGCGCGTGATAATGGCAAATTTTTCGTATGGTGGAAGATGGGCGAGAAAGAGGAAGGAAGAAAAGTGAAGCAAAGGAGTGCATGTGCATAATTCAGACGAGATAGAAGAAATAAAAATTGTTTGTCTGAAATGCACCCACGAAACCTTATTTTACGTGCGTACCTTAAAGTTAAACATAAGAATCGCCTGAAAAGGAAAAAGGAAGCTGGCGAATGATGGAAGCATGCTAATTTCATAAAGTTGAGACTACAAATTTGCCACAGGTAAAAAACAAAAATGACGAGACATTAAGTTTATTGGGAAAAGCAAAAAAAGTGGTGACAAAACGCAGAAAAAAAGGACAAATCCTATGCACTATCACGAAATCTAGACCAAAGAGCTGATTCCTGAAAAGGCTCACGAAAACCTTAGAAAAGCCTATACTCCTTACGCGACTACCTGCAGCTTACGTTCATGTCCCGTGATGTACTTTCGTGCACAATTGTACTATGAGCTCTTTTCACAATCCCATTTCATGCCTTTGTTGTTAAAACAAAAAACAAACCACAAAAATCTGACCGCAAAGTTGACCAGGATAAGGATAAAACGACCAACGACTGCGATGTAATATGGAAAAAGGTTTCAAAAAGACAAACGCAGATGCTTTATAAACAATAAAGATAAGCTCGGACGTAGTCAAAGAAATGATCCCAACGTCCAAAGAAGGTGATCACGAACGAAAAAAGTCTTTAGCAATAACCAGAACCATATCAGCAAAAAAAGTTTAAACATGTGGGAATCTATGTCAATAAATAACATAATAATTACAAGAAAATTAGAACTTGTAGTTAAAAGCGGTATTGAAGATGTAATAATTGAAAATATTAAATGTGAGATCTCATGAATATCCAAAGCCAAAAACACAAAAAGCATTCGAAACGTTAAGACATTGTAGACATAAAAGACAAGACAAAAGCCCACTAGTTTGCAAACAATGTAGATAGATCTGAAAGATGAACGCCTTTAAAAAAATCTACTTTTGTTGGTTTCAATACAAATTCCATACAATACACCTTCCACTTAATATTAAAAAACCGCCCGATTACAACTTTTTGTGGTTTCGCAGACCCTGCTGGTCGTTTACTGAGAAGGTTTTTAAGAGAATAAGATAAGCAGTAACTGAGCAGGCCGATTTGATCAAGTGTTGCGTATGTGAGGAACGAAAGTAGACCGAAACAAAAGAGTAGCTGAAGTAAAGGTTTCAAGAGTTTTGCATATACCAACCCTAAAGAGAAAGTGCGTCTGATAATTGTAGGCTGAGCTTTAAAAGCATATTACGGGGGATGACTGCAGATGTCATTGAACAAGGGCACACTAATAAGAGAGGAAGAAGTAGTGGAAGCATGAAGATCAAATGAAGGTGAGTGGAAGGGAAAGAAGAATAGTTTGGTTTGTCAACTGAAGTTAGCTGGAGCTGAGGAGAGAAAGAGGTAAACAGGATTGCGATTCCTGAAGCCGTTGAGTCAAGTTGCTTAAAATTGCTAGAAAAAAGGAATGTTTAAAGTTGTTAAAGAAAAAGTTGTTTAAAATTGCTAAAGAAAAAGTTGGTGCAAAATTAGTAAAGGAAAAGTTGTTTAAAATTGCTAAAGAAAAGGATTGTTTAAAATTGTTAAAGAAAAAGTCGTTTAACATTGCTAAAGAAAAAGATTGTTTAAAATTGTTCAAGAAAAGTGGCTTTAAGTTGGTAAAGAAAAGGATTGCTTAGAAATTGGTAAAGAAAAGATTGGTTAAAATTGTTAAAGGGAAGGTTGCCTAAAATGGTTCAAGAAAGAGATTGCTATTGCTGGAGGTCGAGAGTCGTTCGTTGTCCATAGAAGAGTTCACACTCAGAATGTTGAAAAACATATAAAAGAAAAAAAAAGGCGAAAAAAAAAATAAAACATTTAACTAAAATAAGTGCCTGTGTAAAATATAACAGAAACTCATAGAAAATTTTCAGTAATTACTTTAAAAATAAAAATTCCTTAATGCGACCGCAAATACACAGAAAAAAGAAGAAAAACCATTCAAGGCTGCAACGGGTTATCCCAAGAAAATTTACAGTTAATAATTGTGTAAATAGAAGAATATAAGAATCATGGACAAGAATTTTTTTTCTACTGAAGATTTTTCGAACGATTATTTGTGTGTGCGCACCAAAGAAAGAGTTTTAATTCAGAGCGAAAGAAAAGAACAAACAAAAGATGAAAAATTAAGTAATTAATTTGTACTTTGTAACAAAAGAAGAAAAATTAAATAATTAAATTGTACTGTGTAACAAGGGAAGAAAAATTATATGATTACATTGTACTTTGTAACTGGTAATAAAAAAAAAAAAAAAATTACCAAAGCACTCAAATGAAAACAATGACTAGAATAGAAAAACAATTCGCTGTAATATTGAACCCAGGCGTTAAAGTATAAGAACGAAGAATAAATAAATGAGAAAAAAAAAAAACAATCAAATAATTACGAATTTGTTACAAAGAGAAAGCAGGTAAAATTAAACAAAATACCATAATTTGATTCAAAAGGAAAAGGAAAGGAGAATTGAATTTTGCGCCGATTGCGATGAAGATGCAGCCCCCACCTAAGATTCCATTGGTAACCAACGCGACAAAACGTAATTGATCTCAAGTACAGCGAGTGGTGCGCGGAATGACGTTCAGGAATAGGCCTCGAATCGTGGGTTTCTGCTGAGTGTGTTGCCTTATTTGCATTGGGTTGGCTATCAAAGGAAACAAGGATAAAGCGGTAAAACAAATAAGAGCAAGGAAACCCATGGGAAGCGAAGGCTAAGGGCCACTGCAAACTTTCCTCAACAGCAACAGCCTGCCGAACCATCCATGAACCAACGGAGCCAACTACGCAAGATCCAGGGTAACTGCCATTAAGGCACAGCAAGGTAGGCATTCGAAATCATAAAAAAAAGAGTAAGAAAGGAAGACTAAAAAGGAAAGTAGCATTTGGTATGTCAAAATTATATATTTTTTTTCTTTCCATGATTTTCTTTGTTTTTTTTTTGCTGATGAGTGAATAGGAAGAGGAGTAACTAAATGCGCATACTCCACAGCTGGGGCGGGGTATGGAGGCGGTGCGCGTGTGAGGGACAGGGAGTGGGCAGACCATATGATGTAGGCACTTTAAAGATCAGATTTGTTTTTCGTAGTTTTTATCATTCTTAATTCTTCTTTTTTGTTTTGTAATGTGGCGCTACGGCCTGTGGGCAATGGCTCTCCCGACCTAGAGCTAGCTAGCCGCGTTACATTACATTACAGCTTATCAAAAAAATAAACAATAGTAAACATGTACAGTTCAAGAAAGGCCAGGTAGCCTACAAAAGAAATTTCAGGCTAGGCAATATGGGTGAGAGTTATAATTCTAAATTAGCACATTTAGGTCTCAAATGTATTATAACAGTATTATAGTAAGGAAATGTTTTGCATAAAGTTACACATCGGCAGCAAAGAAATTAAGAACAAACCCCGCTAAGGACCTTTTTGAAGCTTAGTGTTAGCCAGTACTGATAAAATTTTAAGTAAGTCGTTAAAGCACGAGACTCTGTACACAGGGTCACGGGTTGAAGCCACACACTTTCTCTAATCTCTTCTGAGTCTTAGTCTATACACGAACGGCGTATGTCTCTTTTTACGAATACCATATTTTTATTTTATTTATGTATTTTAATTTACTTGCTTAGATATGAAAATCAATTAAAATAAATTAACAATCGAATTCTCTCTCAGAAGTAAATCTTAAGCTAATTAATATTAAAAAATAGTATATAGTATATACGGAGAAATAAGGAAAAAATGATTAAATAATACTTCATGTATAAATAAAAAAGAAAAAAGAAAAGAAAAGAAACATGTACACAACTAGCACAGACGCTAGACAACTAGACAGACATTGAAGATAACAGAAGCAACTTATTTTCATAAGGAGCCAAGAAACAAAGTCTTAAAGGCAAATAGCAAGAATTGCTTTTGAATTGATTCAATTGAATATGCATCACACGTATAGGAGGGAGACCGGAGAACCGAGGCATACCCAAGTATTGAACTAACTAAGCACATGTACAGTCTTTTTGTGAGCTCAGCTCTTTGGACCACCTCCTAATGAAAGCAAGCGCGGACATAGCATAACTTAAGAAGAGCTTAATTTTCAAATTAAAACGTAACCTTTGGTCGAATAGAACCCCTAAATCCATCAACGAATCAATGTTTTTCAACTTGTGCGAGCCAATGATATACTCAATATTCAATGACTTCCTTCTTAAGAAAAAAAGGTGCTTGCATTTTTTTAGATTTAATTTCATAAAATGTAATAAACACCATGTAACCAAATTATTTATGTCAGTTTGAAGCTGATACAACTGCGATTCCAAGGAGAAGGAAGAAAACAGTTTAACGACGTCAGCGTACATTAGGATATGGATGGATTTATTTACCGAGGAGAGATCATTAATGTACAAATTAAATAAGACGGGTCCCAAGTGGCTGCCTTAAGGAACGCCACGGGAAATTCATCCAAAGTGGTGAAGTTAAACAGAACCTTGAATAATCTGTTATATAGATAAAAGCTTGCAACGGGTTTTCTTGGGCAGGGTATAACTCAGCCCCTCCAGAGTCCGTTCCAAGACAATTTGTAATTAAAAGATGAATTGGATCTTCGGGTTTGTTCTTGATGTTTTATTTTTGAGGAATGTGATCTTTTTCAGAGCGACCGACCTTCCTTATTGATATATTTAAATTCTTTTCGCACGCGTTTGTTCTACTTCATTTTCGATTTCGCGGGTTATTACAAAGAGAGGAATATGTCGCAAGGGTCATAGCAGCCGCGGGTCCGTTCCTAACTGAGCAACAACAAATCGTTTATCAACACTCCCACATTTAAGTCATTATTTAGGACAATGAGTATGAAGACGATTTGTAATTGATAAAGCAACATTAACACGATTTTTTACTTTTCAAATTATTTTACCTGTTATTGGTTTAGCAACAACAAGAATTCATTTAATATCTCTTCATGAACCTAGATTAAATAATCCAACAAAATTAAATTCAAAAGTAGATAAAATTCCATTTCATCCTTACTTTATAAAGATATTGGAGGATTCATTTTTATATTATTAATTCTTATAATTTTAGCACTAGTAAGCCATTATTTATTAGGAGATTCCGATCATTTTATTTCGACAACTGCACCTCATATTCAACCAGAATGGTATTTTTTATTTGGAAATATATTAGTAGTAGTATTATCAATTGCTATTTTAACTATTTTATCATTTCATCATTGTAGTAGCTATTCGTAATGCTCAGCATGCGCTTTATTTCTAAGGATCAAGTGAATTCGGGCAATCATTTATTTTAGCAGAATTTGATGTGTAAATAAATAAGCAAATAAAATAAATTTTCAAAAAGAACTATCGATTGTCGTGCAAATGGCGCTTCCTTTTTTTCTATCCTAATGATTTAGAAACACCCAGAAAGTTCGCTTCAAAAATCAAGTTAATGCAGCTTTCGAAAAGCCAGCCAAAATGGAAAGGAGGCTTAATCTATAACTTTCGGCTAGAACGTTTTCCGTAGCTTCTGTAGTTCTTGTGTTCTTCGTTGAGAACCAGTCGATGCTAAGTATTTTTAATCCAACAAAGCTTCTTCCAATAACGACAACATGCACATTGCACCGATGGGGTATAATTTTAATGATACATTAGATCGAAATCGTCGTTGAAATATAGATCATGGTCATGCCGATGCTAAACCATGGTTGCCAATTTGCTTTTAATGTATGCTTTCATAACGAAAAAGTTGTCTACTATACCATAGGTGATTTGCTTTTCGATTCTCAATTATAATATCTCAATAAGATTCCGTGATACATAAAGTTGGAAGTTTTGTAGAAAATGAATAACATAAACAATGTGAAGAAATACATTGTAATGTTAAATATTCTATGATCGTAAATAGGTTTTTGCTGCACACAATCTGTTCTTTTGCTTGCGTACCTTTTCAAAAAATAAAGTCGTCTCACTCTATGATCAAGGCTTCGTCAACTTTAGTTGTTGTAGTAGTTTTTAAGTTGAGTTAAGTTAATTAGCTAGATAGCTTATATGATGGGTAAAGAATGGCGACGACATTCGCCGTTCAAAGTTTGCCATCTCTGCCCGCTCGTTGTGGACAGATTATTTTCTTGTGCTTATAAATTTTCACAAATTTTTCCTAATTTATTTGTTTTAGTTGATTATTAAGCGTTAACGTGTCGCGTTTAATGTGTCGCAAACAGTGGTTCATAAGTAAATTATATTGCGTAATTATATATTTTGAATCGCTATTATATTGTGATATCATTTTATTTTCTGATACTAGCTGCTCTTTTAGGAATTCTACACTGCGTCTTTTTTTGTTCTTGTTTTTTGGGACTAATTTTTTGTTCGTCCTTGTGGGAGTGTTTCATCTTTGCATTTCCTCCATTGTCAACGTAGCTGGTAGTATAAATAACGCAAATAACCCGGGAAGCGCTCCTCGTCTCAGCTATGCTCAAATGGTAATGGTATCTCCTGCTAGTGGTTTCTTTCAGTTTATTCAGTCTATATCTCCGAAAAATATTAAAAAAAAACTCTAAATCCCCCTCCTCTCTTCGCTTTTCGGTTGTATCTGCTGGGCAACACGCTGGACAAGGTGCACAAGATGCACAAGCAATTGCAACTTCCTCCCCTTTTTCCCCCGCTTAAAGTTCTGCAGCCGCGATTCCCAACGTTCCTAATATCAACAACGTCTGCTTGACAGCAATACCCCACGAAAGGCAATTTCGTGTCAAGAGTAGCGGCTGACACCTCTGACAATAACATAAAAATTCATCTTGCCGCAAAAGTTCCATCCGTCAATTGAAGTGTATTAGCATTTTCAAATTGGCTTCATTTCAACGTACAGCTATCTCGTCTTTTGTGGTGTTAGCTCGGACTGAAAACATGGAAATAATCTTGAATATAACAATTGTGGCCAGTGGGAATCTTAATTAAAGAATACATTCTTCGGGATCGGCTTCGTAATACTAATATGGCAGTTCTTCCATCCTGAAGCAACTAAGTGTTCCTTCAAGCCCAGTAACTTTCATTTACGGAAGTGGGCCTAAGCTGAAAAACTTGCTCTACTTATTCAGTGAGCACGAAGTGTTTAGCTTTCATTGAAATCTGGTTAAAATCTAATTTACATTTATCAGAACTTTTTCACAATTCTTTCCAGGTTTTCAGAAAGAAGTGATTTGATCGCACAGGCCGTGTTTTAATTGTCATGTCCCGTCCTATTCAATTGAAATTCCTACTCGTGCCGACATTTATTGCCATTCGGGCGCAAATTGCCAGTAAACAGCATCTACATTCCCCCAAATGTGGATATCTCTGTTTATACGAAACATGCTGCCCTCATTTGTGACGTGGCCGAAAGGTCTAAACCTACTGATATAGTAATAGTGTTGGGGACCTCAATTTTCCACAAGTCACTTGGTATTATAGTGATAGTTCTGGCTGTATGGTGCCCATTTCGAAACGTAATAACACTATTGTGTCTTTTAATGAGTTATTTTATCGCAATTTACTTCAATACAACAGTACTCCTAATCGTAATGGCAGACTGCTAGATCTTTGCTTTGAAAACTTCGCGGAGATAGCTGTAAATCGCTATTCACTTTTTAGCTTACTTGAGGAGAAGTATCATCCAGCAATTTGCATTTCCTTTCACTATAAGCATGTTGAACCAGTCTAATGTGTCAAATCCAGCTTCCTCAAATAAACATTATGCTTTTAAAAAAACTAATATTTTACTGCTTAAATCTCATTTTTCACACATAATGCTCGATTTCTATGCTGGGAATATTGAAACTCTACTGTCGCCGCGCTATTTCTGCACCCGTTCCGATCAGACAATCTCGCCGTCAAAGCAAGTGCCCACCACGTTTTAACAAGAGAAGTAAATATTACAAGTATCGGAAAAACAAAGTTTTCAAAAAATTTATTATGCTGCAAGGCATAGATTTAATTATCTCAACCAACAATCTTATTGCAAATACCTTCAGTTGACAAAATCCTCACTGCTTGTTAATCCTAAATACTTTTGAAATTCGTCAGCTCCAAAAGGAGGATCTTTATATATCACTCGCATACCATACCATAGCTCTCCTTCCTCTGATGATATTTATTTATTTACTTAGATAGGAGAAAACACTCAACTGCTACATTCCAACTGTCTAGTTACATTAACTATGAGAGCCTATCTTATATTTATTAAGAATTACAGTAACTTTTAAGCATATATACTTACAAGATTTTAGGGATAGGTAAATACTAGAGTTAAAATAAATACTAAATAATAAATAATAAATACTAGACTTAATAGTATTTAGTAGAGTACTGGGATAGCAGACGTAATTACTACAAATTACAAAAAAAAAAATATATATAAATTTTAAATTCATACGTACCTAAATAAGCATGCAAGCCGCTTGCAACGGTGCACCCCCTTCCAAAGAACCAATCCAGAACCTAGATGCGAGTAAATCCAAATTTGTTAATCATGGCAACCGACAACAGCAGAGCCAAATTCACTGTCAAACTCATAACTTATTTGGATTCAAAGTTAATTTAAATGAGACATGGGAAAATCCCTTGTATTAAGTAACACTGTTTTGATAGTCTTTAATGAATCAGAAATTGTGATCAAGTGATAGACTTTATTTAAATTACTATAAGCAACTCTGAGCGGGTTAAAGCGTAATGAATATAAAGTGCCTATAAGGGCGATTGGGAACATTAATCGTATCTCCCCACATAATGTCGATGAATCAACAGTACCGTTGATTACCTTAATTAAGAATGTAACACCTTCTGGTAACTTATTTTCATACGGCGGCAGAGGAACAAGTAGGTCCCAGCCCAAGCAACAAGAATTGTTGCTGAAGGAATCCTATTGAGTCAACATAACATCTATAAGAAGGAGACCACACAACCGAGGCATACTCCAGTAAAGGTCTAACTAAATACGTGTATAGGCTTTTTGTTATGTAAGGATCCCTTATCTGATTGGACCAACCCTTAATAAAACCAAGCATTGACCTGGCTGTAGTTAAGGAAAGCCCTATATGCAAACTAAAACGTAATCTTTGGTCAAATAGCAGCTCCAAATCCATATACAAGTCGACATCTTCTAACTTGCGAGGATCAGTGAAATACACCGAATTATATGACGACCTTCGTGAGAACTACACTTTCTTACATTTATTTAGATTAAGTTTCATAAAATTTACCGAGTACGATGCGCTCAAATTATTTAGATCACTCAACTTCGAATATGTTAAACAGGCTAATATCGTTAGCATACATTAATATTTGACTGGATTTGCTCACCGATGGCAATTCATCAAGGTATCAATTGAATAATATGGGTCCTAAATGGCTAACTTGCGGTACACCCGACGTCACAGGGAATGCATTCGAGGAAATGCACTTAAACACATTCCTGAATGATCTATTTTTTAGAAAAGAACTTATCCATTCCACTAAATGGGCAGTAAGGTCACTACGAGGCCTGGAGTTTAAATATCTGTAAGTTATGGTTAACCAGGTCAAATGCTTTACTAAACTCAGTTTATATGATGTCCGTGCGAGCGTGATCAGTAAAAGCCTTCGAGACCTGGCAAAAGCTAGCTGCTGGGTGACTATATGCTCAAACAATTTAGATAGGACACTCAACTTGGAAAGGCCCCCATAACTGCCCCCTAGGCTACATGGTGCCTGGTTCCGCTTTTGTGAATTAGAATAAGAAAGATACTCAATCCAACGGGAAAATACCTAATTTCAACAACAAATTAAAGCCCTTTGAAATTATTCCACTTAGCTCAACAGAACATGATTTAAGAATACACGATGGAATCCCATCAGCTTCAGGCACGCAACATTTGCCGGAATGACCAACTTGGAAATCAAGGGAGAGTTAACTATCGGATACTGGTAGTGTGAACAGACGTAACTGCGACAAAAATAATCAGCAAACAGGTTTGCAATTTCAATCGCATAGACAGACACCAACCCATTGTAAGAAACTTGGGAGGGTTTCCTTGAATAGTTCAGGACTAATGAGCAATGAATATTTTATAAACTATAGGTATCTATAGGCTGTTGAGATTATTAAATCTATTCCTTTCTATAAAGAAAGCAAGATGATCGAAAGCAGAACCACTTTTCATACATTTTTTAAAAAGTCTGCGTTTCCTATTTTTGTGATATATATTGAAAACTCAAATATCTTTGCTGATTACTTCAGACGAAATTTTTCAACTGCTTATTTCCGTTTAACTGTTAACTATTCGTATACAATAACTAACTTGGTTTTGATTCCTAACTTGGCCATTTCAAGAAATGACGTTTTTGATAGTTTGAGGTCTCTAAAATATTATTTTGGGCCTGGACCGGATGGGATTCCATCATGTATACTTTGGTGGTATTATTTCAATGATTTTTAATCAGTCCTTGATATTAATTGTTTTCCCTCTGTAGTGGAAGAATAGTTTCTTTATTCCAATTCACAAATGTGGAAATAGACATCACGTTGAGAAATATCGAGGTATTGCCAAGTCTTACCTAAATTGTTTGAGCGAATTTTTACGCAGCATTTTACTATCAAATTTTATATTTCTCCGTTTCAGCATGGCTTTCTGAAAGGACGATCAATTGTTGCGAATCTCTTAAAGTTTACTTCCCATGTTTTCAAGGCTTTTTCTAGTGGCTCTCGCGGATGTCTTAAATACTAATTTCAGTGCAGCGTTCGACTTAGTTAACCATAACTTGTTGATCTTCAAACTCCAGGCCTCTGGCTTTCCTCCATAGGTAGTGAAATGTGTAAGCCCTTATCTACATAGCAGATCACCCAGGTTATTGTTTAACTTCATAACCTCGTTCGCTCACCGACTTAGAGATTCTATTTCATTAAGAGGTCGTCCATAGAGCTTAAGGATCCTTACATTAGATGTTATGTAAATTCAATTGAATCCATTCAAAAAAAAAATTCTTACTGTTTGCCCTTAGGAAGTTGGGTTGAAACCCGCTTGTCTCTGTGCCTCTTAATGAAAATCGGTTGCTACTTTTATCCTTGACAAAAGTAGATTTATTCTTGATATTTTCTTCTTGATTAAGTTAATTAATTAAGATGTCTATTTTCAAAAACAGCTAAATCCACAGTTGGTCCAACATTTTGTTAAAAATTAGTAGAATTTTTGGAGCTTTGAACGAATATATATTTGATATACTTTCACCAATCTTCCAAATCACTCACGAGTTATTGCACAGGGCGTTTATTTATGTTATATAAATATAATACTGCATTACTTATATTGTACAACTAAGCAATTAGCTAATCACTAATATATTAAAAACTAATCGTTAATCCTGACTTGAAACTCTTAATTACTACTAAATTTGGAGTCGATATCTTCTTTTCTGCGACCAGGACAGTGCCAACAACAAGCACCACACAGACCCACAGACATGGCTAAATAAACCCAGAATTTCACGCTGTTCAAGAAAATATATATAGGTAACCCTCCTATAACGCGGTACATCTATGACGCGGTACTTCCACAACGCGATTTTCAAGAATTTTTTTTCAATTATATTCTAAATAACTTTAATTTTGCATTATATGTTTATTTAAGAAGTTGTGATATCTAGCCTGTTTGATTTTTACACTACATATTTTAATTTTACACGAAAGATCGCCTATCTGCATGTGTATTGTCTCTTTATTGCATGGCTAGAATTTAATTGACGTCGAAGTTACAACGCAATTTTTTTCAAACATTTACACACACATTTTTTTAAAAAAAAAGGGGTTTTCCCGAAAATTACATTTTGAAAGAGTTTTTGAAAATTTAGGTTTGTCTTGTCGTTCACAGTAAAGAAGTCGCGAAAATCACATCACCAAGTGAATGAGAGAGTGAATTATAGGCTTGTATTTTTTGTCTTACAAGTTTATTTTGCGAAAATCAAGGTGAATACATTTCATTACCAGTAAGTTTCTTTTAAATTTTTTATAGCTTAAAATAGTCAAATGGTAATTTAAGCCCTAAAAATGCCGAAAGAAAAGTAAAGTACGTCGTTAAAACGAAACTTTATAGCTATTCAACCCAAAATTCAAATTTTGGACCGACTTCAATATCAAGAGAAGATATTGCTAGACATTAAATGAATCAACAATAAGAACAATAAAACAAGACGAAGAGAAAACTAGATGTTCGGTATCATCTGTTTCATCGGTAGTCTTAAAAATCATTTCTCGTCCAAGAGCAAAGATAATGGAAAAAATGGAACAATCGCTAACGGTGTGGATAGAAGATATGACGAAAAAGCGATTGCCCTTAGATGGAAATGTAGTTAGGCAGAAAGCATTAAAAATACTGAACTGTTTAAAGGAAACGGGACAACCATCAACTGTTGAATACAGCCATCAATTCGTGGCTAGCAAAGGATGGTTTGAAAAGTTCAAAAGACGACATTCATTACACAGTTTGAAAATACAGGATGAAAGAGCATCCGCAGATGCTGATGCAGCGGATAAATATTCAGGAGAGTTCGCAAAGATTATTAAAGAACATAATTATTTACCTGATCAAATATTTAACGCTGATGAGGCGGGTTTGTGGTGGAAAAAATGCCATCAAGAACTTTTATTTCGTAAAACGAAAAAACAGCTCCTGGCTTTAAGATTTCTAAGGACCGAATAATATTGTTACTTTGCAGTAATGCTTGTGACGATTTCATGACCACGCCAATATTTATTAACTGATCATTAAATCCACGATCTACGAAATGATGCAACAAAAACAATCTTCCAGTTTATTGGAGAGTGAACAAGAAAGCATGGATGACTGACAGCTTATTTAATGATTGGTTTCATCATTGTTCCTTGGCTTTTAAAGTTTTACTACTTTTAGACAATGCTCCATCTCGCTTTAGATCAAAGAATAATAGCAACTTTTGAGGCGTACTACATACGCAAATCGTTTGAGCTAATATTAGAAAAAATGGAATCATCAAATACAACGGTCAAGAAAGTTTGGAAACAGTTCTCAATTTTAAATTGTGTTGACATCGTTGGCAGGTCACTTAAAGAAATTTGTCAATCAACACTTGACAGCTTGCTGGAAAGCACTATTGCCTGAGGCAGCAGTTCAGGAAACTGTTGCTAATCCAATGGGAGATGAATATAGATACGCAGTGAGATTGGCGAACTTAATAAGAGGCGATGGATTTGACGAAGTTACTGTAGATGATATTCGAGATATAGTTACAGACGACGAAATAAATGAAGCAGATTTAGTGGCATTGACAAATGTAGCATTATTGATTGAAGATAGCTCTGACGATCTTTCCAATGCAAAAATTGAAAACTTTTCACTAAAAAGTGTGGAGAAAATTTTAAATCTGGCGAGGCAGTTGGAAGAGTATGTTTTGTAAAACGATCCTCTAAGGGATAGAGCAGAAATGTTCAAAAGAAATCTTAAAAATAATTTATCCGCCTACCAGGAAATCTATAAAGATTTCCGAAATAAGGGAAAACAGACTTCAATAAAAGATGTTGTTTAAACCAGTAAATGATGAAAGGGATCAGTCTGATAATGAATCAAGCTCGGAATTTTAATGATGTCGAGGAGGGAGATTTGTAGAAGGACGTGATTTGAATTTTGGTTTAATATAATGTTAAGTAGATTTGAAATTCGGTTTTTATTTGTTTTTCCAGATTTTATTTTGCGCTGTTTACATGAATCAATTGTTATTAATGTATGTTGTTATGATGAAATGGATAAATAGAAAAATATCTTAAACAAAAACTATTTTTTTGCGATTAGGAACGTGTCCCCACTTTTTGCACTGAATCTAAGTATCCTACAACGCGATTTCCCAAAACGCGGAATTTTTTAGGAACCTATTCGCATACATATATTTTGAAAAAAAAAAAAACAAGATGTGTATACTCCCGTCTTAAAGTAGTGGGCATAAAAAGAAATTAAAAAATCATGATCATAGGCGTTTTAACAAGAAACGTAGAAGGGATTAAAAACCTCATAATTCTAATGATAGAATGGTAAGTTCAATGGGGTAAAGTGACACGCGCTATTAAAATTAATTTCGCCAAGTAAATCTAGTGACGAGGTTACACCATCGACCAATTTGACCACAAAGGCGACATCAAGTGCTCATAAAGGGATGGAAGATTAATCAATTTCAAGGAATCCTTCAATTTTCTTTTGGATGTTCTCCAATAACGCTCTCTGTAGCCAAAGAAACATCAAACCAACATAAACATAAACACCACCAACAACAGCAGCACCGGGAATACAACAATACCATCACAGCAGCAATATCCGCAGTCAAAAACAGGATTATCATCGAAAAGCAGTAAATATCCGTGTTTACAACAACAACAGCAGAAGCAATACCCGTGGAAAAAACAAAAGCAATAGATCAATAGCAGCAATGACAGCAGCAACAACAGTAACGATAAATAAAAAGTGGCTGCATCATTCGAGCCATACAACTACGGAAGGACACGAGGCGAAGATTGTGGAAATTGAGAATTGTTTAAAGCGGCTTATAAATCTATCGCATCGACTACGATTCTTCTCAATAACAATCAAATAATATCGGAGCTGGTTAATAAAGCTAATATGTGGACTAAATTCTTTCCCTGAAACTCCAACTTACCACATAGCAATTAACCACTGACCGGTTGAACGAGTAACATGCCTTTATTCTTTCGAACGATGCCCATTAAAAAGGTTATTTCCAATTTCACCATTCGCTAAGCTTCAGGCCTGATGGCATCTCAGCCACAGTTCTAAAAATGTGCGCTGAAACACTTGTCAAGCCAAAAGCAACAAATGGAATTGAGCTATTCGCCAGATTAGCGAAAGTAAGGTCGGTCTAAGGAGTATGGCATAATGATCTTGTTTCCAAAGTGATTGCATATGGTGTTGACAGCGCTTTCGCTCTATTCATATCGAGTTTCCTGGACAACCCTTCGATAAGAGTGGTAATCGGCAGTTATTCTTCAAATGAATTCTATTTAAATGTAGGTGTACCACGGCCCTCTGTGTGTTCCCCTTTTCTTTTCTTCAAGCTCATTAACTACCTCCTATGCATAACGGACTGTCCGCACGTTTGCAAACGACAGCAGCTCGTGTCACTCGTTTTCCTTTAGTAGAAGACCTTGGAGCATAGATACACTTTATAAATTTAACTCATCTCACTTGGATTGCGTAAATAGCGTAAGCTTTGTTGCTACCAAAACCAAAAGCTATATCTTAACGCGCACGAAAAGTGATAAACAAACCCTCTCTGGACATAAGAATATAAAACTTTTTCGTTGAGATAAGAGGCAAAAAATACTTCATTGCAGCCGACATTCTTCCAAAATTAGGTCATAACTCACAAATGAGAGCAGGACCCTTCCAACCTTGCTTAGAGGCTCTCAAACGCAGCGACAGGCTCAGGTACTCATGGGCGACGAAAGAATACTCTTGAGCTTATGTACAAATACATATACTGACCACTTAAATCCGCCCACTGCACTGCACGTCTTTCTCAGGGTTCTCACCCATTCGGCTTGGAGTTATTTGCATAACGTACAACGCATATTTAACGTCTACATTCTTGTATGGCCGTGAGCTGTACGGCGAATGTGAATGCTGAATTTCGAAAATTTCTGGAAGAGTAAAGTACTGATATGGTAGAAGATTATCCACTTGAATATTTACATAACAGAACACAGATCCAACAGAAGATCCAAAAGAGGATGTAAACTTATACAACTGAAATATCAAAGAAAAGCACGGAACGTCTCTCATATGACTCTCTACCGTATGTAACAGAACTTATCAGCTGTATAAGAAGATTTTACTTACTGTTATGTTGATGAACGGCAATCACGTCGGGATCACCAAAAATGTACGATGTTGTACGGCAATCACATGAGTTATCACGTTGAGGTTACCAAATGTTCGATGTTTTGTTGTGTTGTTATTGATTCATTGGCGTGTCCAACATGGACACTCAATAGTAAAAATGGGCACTGTGTTTTGTACAGTATACCTCGCGGACAACAGGGTTAATGGGTAGCCTATTCGGTTGGCATGAACCGACCAGACGATGCGTCTTGGTCGTACCAACTTGTTTGGGTGGTTCTTCTAGCACTTGTAACTGGAAGAAACCGCTAGGTTAACAAAAAGGGTGATCAATGTGTTTCACAAAGACGAATTTTATTGATAAATAGTGACTATATAAATTATAATTCTTATAAACTAACTTAGAATTATTGCGCATTAATTACTGCATAAAAATGATGCACTTGCATTTTTGCGTTTCTTGACTCTAAAGAATATGAGGAAGTTGAAGTGTGTCACAAAAATGCAATATAGGCACATTAATATAACCAACGACGAAACACTTCAAGATTATGCAATTTTATAATGTCGTTGTCTGTGGTCAGTTATGCCAAACAGATCAACACATAAACATGTATGCGCAAATGCAAGTGCATACATAAATAAACGTTAATCGATATCGAATATGAATGAAATGAAAAGTATATATTTGAAATGAATTGAATATAAATGAATATATTTATTTATATTGAATATGAATGTATATATTTAGACTAAACACTTACATTTGTATAAATATTATAAGCAAGATAGTGAACAATGGGTCGTTTGGGAAAGACACGTAACAAAATAAAAGACATAATGAAAAACATATGTTAGTGTTGTGACTGCTACCATCCATTTCACCATTTTGTTTTATCCTTATTTATTTTTGTTCATAATAGTAATTACTATTCATTTATGCGTGTAAATTTTGTTTTTTTATATAAAGCCGGTGGGTAACAAACAGTAACTCAAGTCCGAACATAATTTTCTTACAGTTTAAATTGTGATTTACATTAACTAATTATCCTGTTTTAGGGCAAAATTGATATTCGAAAGAATGACAAGTTAACACCAAAGTACTAATGTTATGGCTGTTTAACGACAACAATGCCAGGGTAACACTATAAAACCCAAAACATTGATAGGTATTCCGCATGGTTTTGGCGAATAAAAGCCTTAAATAGTCAAAAAAGTCAACGAAAACATCGTTTACAAAGCGACTTATTTGTGAAATCTGATGTAAATTTAAGAAGAACAGCGAAAGTTGTTATAAACACTAGCAATATTTTTGTCAACATTTTTTAAAAATATTGTTACGAAAATCCCAAATCCAGTTAATGCTAACTAATTGATTTTCGTAAGTAATAAATTCCCTAGTGCATATTCGCGGCGCGTCATGCAGGTGCCGGACGACGAAAAAGACTAACAGGAAAACAGACAGAGAGAAGCCCAGGTGCACATGCGCGACGCGTCATACAGCTGCCGGCCGAGGAAACCGATTAGCAGAAAAGCAGGTTAACGGATTAAAAATGAAACCATGAAGTTAGGTGATCGTAACATGCTTGTAAAAATGGATTGTAAATAAAGGAATTTAGAGTTAAAAGAATTCTGAAGTGCATTTCTCTTCGAAATAATATCCACGATCTAGTGGTGCGAACCGTATCTTAGAAAAACGGAAATTTGTAACAATATGTATATGTATACCAAAGCCGGATAATTACGGATACCTACGAAATTGTTAAAAAAGGCAAAATACTATTGTTGTAACTATTAGAGCAAAAAGGAGATAATAACCAAATTATCACTTGCCAAGAAGACAAAGCCTGGTGCGATGGGATCGTCAAAATTGTATAATTGCAGCTTACAAAAGTAAGCCAAATAGGAAAGTGCTTTGACTAAGCTCAAAATCAAAATGTACAAAAACGCAAAAGTAACAAGAGATTGCTCAAACGATTGCCTTATACAATAGATAAAAAATTCGGGTAGACATGACGGACCAGAAGTCTAGAGAATATTTCGCGATATTGAAACCACCATGCTAGCCTTTACAAGTTTTCTATAATCTTGATCCGGATGAATACACTTGTGTATGGAAACATCCGGTGAGAAAATTTATTTGTCTAAGATTTTCAATATGAACAAAAGAACGCAGTGCCAGTTGTCAACAAAGAATATAAATATTGCAAGAAAAAGGCACAAAAATCTCTTTCAAAGGTAAAATCATGTTTGTGGGCAAACACCCCTCCAGATTAATATAATTTCCAAAATTTGTGGTGAACGTTGTGATGTGTATAAGTAGAACTTGCGCTTGTGCTTTTTGCTACCTGGCTAAGCTCAGCTACACTCAAATTTTTTTTCTTTTTCTCCTTTTTTCCCTTTCCTTGTTTTTTCATATAAGCATATATATATATGTATTATAGTCACAAAAAATTTCGTTAGTCAGTACACATGATCACTTTCCTATGCTCACAAGCACACACACATATATTCCGTTTTCAAGGAACCTATAGAATGCTTAGTTTTCAAGTAACATTACCGTACTCTACCTTAACCTTATTTTCTTATACTCCTTCCGCAGGGAATGGCCAAAATTTACAATAAGGAGGTTACAGCGATGACAACGATGATGACAAAATGGCAGCGACACATTGAAAATGATTGCTTAATAGGAGCGTATGAAGACGGCCACCACTAATTGAGATTATCAAGAACAACACAGAAAGTTTTGATCTCAATATCGTTTCGATTTGAATTTGTTGGACTTCTTACAGAATTTTCTTCCAACTTCGCTATTTTGTTTCTACATTTATTTTCCTTTTCGATGTTGGTTGCCTGCCTTTTTTCTTTAACTTTCAATTGTATATATTTATGCGTGCGCTCTTTTCACACTAAGTTCACATATGGAATACAGGGATTACGTGGAAAATTTATTTTCTTCATAAATGAGTTTATCGTTTCAATTACTTTAAAAAAATGTATTTTTCTTTGTTTTCTTCTTGTCTTACAATTCTTTAGAATTAAACACACGATTTATTTACCTTATTCCTTAATTATCGTACATAATATTACATTTTTTCTTATTTTTAAATGATTTTTTTTAAGGGAGAACTGTGGTCTTTCGAACATTCAATACATGTATATACTATGTATATGTGTTTATTAATAGTGTTTATTAGTTTTATTATTCAGTTACTTTTAGATATAATGCAATTTATTGCATATGTAGGGCATAACTCGGGTTTTGAGGCTTCACTAAATCAACGCTTACTAGCAGTTACGCTGAACGCATCTTTATTGTATATTATTATCTAGGTATGACATTGGCAATGTGCGAGCTTTTAGAAGAATTGATTTTACACTAAGTATTGAGTCTGATTAGGTTGTGAATCGTATTTAAATTCTTGCTAAAAACCCTACGTGGGGTAAAGAATTCGCTTCTACATTAGCTAAGCTTTACCAAGTAAACTTTTCTAAAGGATTTGACATTAATCAAATAAAAAATTAAATCTTAAATTGTGTTTCGAAACAATTTAATTCTTTGTAAACAACTGTTTGGAATGAGCTATAATTTTGCACTTATTCATTGCGTTAAAACGAAATAAAACATATTATTTTTCAAATTACGACTCGGTTTCACAAATCGTTGGGAAAATCGGCTCCTAGTCGCCAGTTTTTACTTTCCACATCTAACTGGGCTCTTTTCCACCAAGAAAGCAATATACGCCCTAAATGGCCGTAATATGTTCAATAGTTTAGCTAAATAAAGCAGGGCAACTTTTATTTTCTTTAGTTCACGCCACAGACAAATTATTTATTTATTTACATACATTTTTTTTTTTTTTTGTTTGCAGTGTATATCGAACTGTCTTGTGTTCTGCGAAGACAACCATGCTTACCGTTTCTACTAATAGTGATAACACTGACTATCTAATCAAACCCGCTAAAAGATTGACAACCGGCATTTGCACCCGAGGGTATTTGCTATGCAAACGGACTTGGGACTTTGTTCTCTTTTTATAATTCTCTCTCTCTACATAACGCTGCTATGCGAACTGACAATTATGAAAAGAAAACTTTACTTAACGGAACTGCGTTATTATGGATACGCCACTCTTCTGGGATAGAGTAGGGGCAAAGCCGAGCGACGGAGCCACTCCTACATTCTGGAAATTAAATATTTGCAATTCCGGAATATATAAACATCCAATATTACTTTTTTTGCAATTGTTATTTTTATTTTTTTTATTATGTTTATTAAAGGAATATATAAAACGCAGAATTGAAAAAATATGTTCGTTCATATGAAATTCAGCTACAACGGAATAATAGGTGAAATAAGTGAAAAATGCGCTTTTAAAGTTAACCTTGCTTACGTTACGTATCGTCAGAGAAGTCATTCTAAAATTAAAATTTTAGACGCTAGCATCTAAGGCTATCGGTTTTATTGAAAACTCTATAGCATTTGGGATTTGAAGTCATTACAATTAAGCTATTAGTTGAGACGCTTCCTCTTCGGTCACAAGGGCGAATGTAACGTTTAAAATTATATTGTAACGAGTCTTCTTGGGTGGGGTAAGCTCCGGGCTCCACCACGACTCGTTCCAAGAAAATTTATATTAACTTGGACCTTTCGGATAGGCGATTAATAGTTGGAAATTTGATTTTTATTATTTAGTGGCGATTTTATTGAAGGAGATTTGCGTATATAAAAAAAAACCAGCTTGGTGGCCCGACTTTTTAGCTTATATATTTTTCCTTTAATTTTTTTATCATTTCGTTTCGCACGACTGTTATTATTTTTTTTCCGCGTTTGCCGAATCGCGAGATCTCCTGAAAATAAACGGAACGCGTCGCCGGTGTTACAGCAGTCAGCTATGGCGTACATGGCCGCCTGTTCGTTCCTAATCGTCTCACGTCGTAAAAGAGGGTGTCCATAAGTCCTTCAGGGATGGCGGCTAAGCCAAACCTGCCATCCCTTATCCGTAGAGGTGAATGGTCCTATTAGTCTTTCAGGGATGACGGCTACGCCAAACCTGTCATCCCCTATCCGTAAAAGTTAATAATCTTATTAGTCATTCAGGGATGGCGGCTAAGCCAAACCTGCCATCCCCTATCCGTAAAAGTTAACAATCCTAATATTCATTCAGGGATGGCGGCTAATCCAAACCTGCTATCCCCTATCCGTAAAGTCAAAAAAAATAAACTAGCTATAAAGTCCACTGGCAATGTAGTCTGTATTTACTTACCCTTTGGCTGCTGTAACACGACTGAAAGGCTGAGTGCACCGCGACACGCTCGTTTATAGTGCCGGCCACCAAACTATCCCGTTAGTACAATGTTAGTATTTAGTCAATATGCGATGATAGATTACACTGTTTTTTAAAGCTGGAATGCTGTCAATAGTGAATTTTTCTTGTATGAATTTGTAAAAAAATGAAACTCGTCTCACTTTTTCGATTGCCCAGACAACGAACCAATAAATTCAAGTCATGAAGAGCGTGCTGATTTTCTTCGCTAATATTTGCATATCGTTCCGCACAACTGGCTAGGACACTATCGATTGCGGCTAACTGCATATTCACCAGAGGGGGTATCTGATAGCGATATCTGAAAAACGGGACAATTATCATTTTAATTTCTGTTTTACTAATTTCTATTACCGCAATTCCAACGATATATAAAGCCCACGACTAATAAGAAAGCAGTTGCCAGGAGTGAATTGTTCACCCATATTTATAACTTTTGATAATAGTATGTTCGGATACTTTTTCAAGCAGTGCGGTGTGTGACCATAAGCAAAAACAAAGGAAGGTAAGCGAGCAAAAATTTGTGGTATCCGACCAAATATATTGTATTCTATAGCTGTGAAGGCCATTTGGCTGAGACGTTGTTCAACGCCTAAATGGCGATAAGTGAAAATTCATATAACGATGGCAATGGCGCAAAAAACGTAATTGGCCAATGTCTGTTTGTGATGCGTAATTGAGTTCCTTAAGTACTCCATTCCAGCACTTATCACAGATGGCTACATCAGATATTTTTAAAGCTCGTAGAGCAGAGAATAAATGAGCTGAGGAATTTGATTGTTCCCAAACTTCCGAAGAATTTATAAATGTTTTGAAAGTATTGATCAGAGCGTTACGACGTACAGGGTCAGAGAATGGTACAAAATAAGCCAAAGTCTCCGGCGATATATTTCTATCTAATAAATCTTCAAGGGCTTCAACTAGAGGTTCGTGCAACGTTGCGGCTCCATGTGATATAGATAAATGCGGCATACATTTTTCAAAACGTTGTGTTCCAATTGTTTTACGCAAGGTTTCAAGGCTGCTAGCAAATCTCTAATTAGAGCTGCATTCTTATGGGACCAAACGCCTATGTTTAACATATTCAATAGTTTTATAATGACTTTAGGACAATTAGCAGATATTACCCCATTTTGTAACAAGATGCTGATTCGCTCTTTAAATGCATTAAGAATTCCACAGTCAATGAGTGGCTGCAAATTCAAAACGCAAATGGCCAACAAACGAGCATCTTCTCTCGTTCGACACGTTTTTATATACTTATGAATACGACTTATAAAATTTGCGCACAGAATCGGTGTAAAAAAGTCTCGTCCAGTATTAATAGCCACCGCCAGTTGAGATATAGCTGCTAAATCAACAAATTCCAACGGATCATTTACTGAATCTAAAGCTTTCGTCAGAAGGCTACACATAACGGGGTGCGTTTTAGACACCTGCATTTTTCGTAAATATAAAAAAGCACAACTCGCTTTATTAATATTAAGATCATGTATATAAGGCTCCAAGCAAGTTAATAAATATTTTAATAAATTTTCCTTCATAGCGTCCTTCGTTAAGCTGCTTGTAAAGATCCAAGTCATAATTACGCTCTGGATGACGTGCTCCTTTTTTAGTCGATCGTCGAACTTACAAACCAACTTACTTAACTAAAAATTAAAAGGTTGAAAATTTTAACATTACAGTAAATGGACATTTCATTTATTTGTACCTCTGCGCAATTTTCACAAGAATTTAATAATTTCATTATATCATCTTGACGCTCATCATATAACAAATTTTTAATAGTGACATTTTCATCCCCTTCGATTTCATCGTTGGCATTGAAAACATATTCTCCATTTACTTTTTCAGTCTCGTAACTTTCAAAAGAAGTTTCTTTATTGCTCCACGCATTTTTAATATCAGAGTATTCTCTTTCATTTAAAGCTTCTGTATAATTATTGCAATATGTTCTTACTTCTTTTCCAAAGCTCCTTTTTGATTTGAGCTGGTCGACGTTTGAGTGCGTCGTGTTAGTTATTCCGACCGAACACTTTATCGGTTGTAGATGCCAAAATAAAACAAAAATTTACGGTTTTCCACGCCACCCTTGAGGTACCGTAAAGGCGCGTTGCCGATTATTTTAAATGGCCGGCTCCCCTGTACGCCTGCACCATTGAATGGAGATTATTAGAGGATTCTGAAATAGAAGAAAGAAATAAGTGATTTTATATACATATTTTTATATAATATTTTTTAACCTACACTTTTTAAAACGTCGCCACATTGGTCACGGTTTCTTGGACCCAATTTTTTCCAACCAGCAGCAAATGGATCATGAAGCCCAGCAGATTTGTCCGGTGGCTTCTTCCGTTGTTGCAGGACCCTGCTTCGCTGAAGAAGGCTACGCGCTTTAACATCGTTGCCTGCAGGCGCTTGCCTATGTTCCCCGCCGTCATAATTATTGAATTGAAACGGCCGTTGGCTCCTTTTATAAAATCGAAATCATCCTTTGTGTGGTTTACAAAAAAATTCACCATCTGTGGAAGAATAACGGTGAAAATAAAATGGCACCACATTTAGTCGTTTACTTGTGAATCCAAATGTCTAGACTCATCAAAATATGGAATACTGCCTGACCGTATCGTATTAATGTAAAAAATTTCCCACACTTTATTCGTTAGTAGATTTTTATGGCTTTTGTTTTGTTGTGTAAAACGCTAATGTACGTTTACACAGTCCCTACTACTATTGTGGAAAATCCAAAAATTCGAGAATATGTTTCTTAATCGCTCTTTATATCTGTGATAATGCGATAAAAATTTTTGTGTAATTTTATTCTTAAACTAATATTGAAGGAAAAAACATAACAAAACAATTATTAAATGAAATCCATATTCACACAAATTACACAAATAAAATTGCATTAATGGTAATACGTTGATATTTTTTCAAATTTCCTTAACAAAAACGTCTGAGCTGGATAACAATGATTTCTCCCTCTCATACTCATTACAAAGTTCTAAGGCTTTTAGTTTTCCCCTGAGGGTCACACATGAGAGAAAAAAAATTTGTTAATATTCATTGAACGCAGCTCTGTGCTCTCTCCTCAGTCTTTTTTTTCATGTTGAAAAGAAAAAAA